>CAUYQV010000448.1:0-25026 GCA_963574575.1 Galagoides demidoff
TTTTTTGAGACAGAGCCTCAAGCTATCCCCCTGGGTAGAGTGCCATAGCATCACAGCTCATAGCAACCTCCAACTCCTGGGCTCAAGCGAGTCTCCTGCTTCAGCCTCCCAAGTAGCTGAGACCACAGGCCCCCGCCACAATGCCCGGCCATTTTTTGGTTGCAGCCATCATTGTTGTTTGGCGGGCCCGGGCTGGGGATTCGAACCCGCCACCTTAGGTGTACGTGGCTGGCGCCTTAGCTGATTGAGCCACAGGCACTGAGCCAAAATTGGAGGTGTGATTTTTGCTGAATGTATTTCACTTTTGCATATTTGTAAAATGAAATATGATAATGCAGTTGAACATGCATTTTAAATTTTACTTAATTTAAAATTAAATTTGAATAGCCATATGTAGCTAATGACTACCAGATTAGGCAGTATAATTTTATAAATTTTTGATAATTTTTACAGCTCTCCTATTTCACTTTGCAAAATTTGATTACCATTTAAATTTATTACCAATTGAAAAATAAAGAAACAGAGTTACAGAAAAGCTAAGTAACTTGTCTACCATTCTTATACAATAATGAGTAAGAGTCTGGGATAAAATCTAGACCTAGCTTATTCTGGTCTTGGCTTTGAAAACTATCAGAACCTAAACAAAATAAATCATTATCAATTTTAATAAGAGAAGAGGTGCTTGTCTTAAGAGACAAGAAAGATAGCAAAATAAAAATTAGTTGAGATAAAGATCGAAACTAAAGTCTTAACTTCTGAAGTTCTTAGACTAACACCAGCTAAAATTGATTTTTATTATTATAATTAATTCCCTCTGTATTTATTCCTTGTATCACCCAAGTAGTACTTCATTATAAATTACCATATTGTCTAATTCTCTGAATAATAGAAATTGATATAATTAGAAGTACTTTATCATGCTGAAGTTATTATCTTGTTCCTTTATTTTTTCATATTTTTAAAATTGTCTTAATCTGATTAGAAACCATAAGCCTTTCGGCTGAGTTTCAGGTCTCCCCAGTAACTGTCATTTTCATTTGGAAATATCTAATGCTTTAAAATTGAGTCTGCTTGGACCTATCTACAGATCAGAACTATTTTTCTACCTTCTCTTTCTTTGGTAATGCTTAGTGAATGCTATTTATGACGTTTCTTATATCAGAAATCTTATAACCATCACAAAATCCCAAATCTGAAGATGTGGCATAGATGTGGAGAAAAGGGAACACTTCTACACTGCTGGTGGGATTGCAAACTAATACAATCTTTATGGAAAGTAGTGTCGAGAATTCTCAAAGAGCTAAAAGTTAACCTTTCATTTGATCCTGCAATCCCATTCCTGGGTATCTACACAGAAGAACAAAAATCATTTTATCACAAGGACATTTTAACTAGAATGTTTATTGCTGCTCAATTCATATTTGCCAAGTTATAGAAGCAACTCAAATGGCCATAAACCCATGAATGGATTACCTAACTGTGGCATATGTATACCATGGAGTACTATTCAGCCATAAGAAAATATGGAGACTTCACATCTTTTATGTTAACCTAGATGGAGCAGAAGCACATTCTTCTTAGTAAAGTATCTCAAGAATAGAAAAAAAAATCCAATGTAATCAATACTAATATGAAGCCAATATATAAACAACTACATGCCAACACAAATAATAAAACACAAATATAGTATATCAAGGGAGAAAGGTAAGGGGGGCAGGAGGAAGTGCAATTGGCAGGAGGAGGGAGAGTAATTGATGAGATCTCACCTAATGTAAACAATTTCAGGGTATTCAGCATGCCTGCTGGGTAAAGGGCTCTTCTACAAGTTGAACTTTACCCTGGAAGTGAAAGCAATGTAACTTAAAATTTGTACCCTCATACTAATTTGAAATAAAAAATAAAATAAAATAAAATAAATCTTGTAAGCTGGTCTCCTACCTTCTTATCCCTCTATTTTCTAGAAGTGTCTTGTATCTTTCTTGTCTCTCTTCCACCACAATAATGTTACATGAGGACGTCAACATCTTTTTCTGGGTTATTTTGAACTTCTTCTAACTTGTCTTTCTTTTTATGATAGTCTTGCATTCTTCCAATCTGCTCTTCCACACACTCCAAGGCTACATTCTAGCAACATGTATTCAAGAAAGTATTTCCAAAAGATATATTGCATGTCTATTATATTCTAGGGAACATCCTGGGTGTAGAAAATACAGCCATATGGATAGAAGTTAAATCCTCCATTAGCTACTAGTCAAAGTCCGAACTTATACATGTTCTGTGTGGTATGTCTAATTCTTCTCCTGTAAAATCAAAAGCCAATTCCTATTGCTTCTTCTAGGGAATATTCCTTCTCCTATATTCCATATTCCCATCAGAAACCTTTCTACTGTGTTGTACTTGTTCATGCCTCTGGAATTTGACAGATGCATTACACTGCCAAGAATGCCTTTGCTCATCAATCTCCCCTTATTACATATTGCTGGATAACAATCAACCACACTTCAAAATTCCTAAAATCACATACCACTTTTTTTTAAGTCCAATGGAGAGAAAATTTTACATGGCACCAAATATAAATAGCAGAATTTTAATATAAGTAACTTAGGAAAGTTCAATAGTTTTGTTAACTACACACACAAAAAAAGTTTATACTTTGAGAAAAGGAGAGATTTATTTCTCAGATAGAATAGCAACATAGTGAGTGGCCATTCCAACAGGTTGGTTAGAAGCCAGGCATACATGCTTCAGAGAACAGACAAAAGTGAACCAGAATTTATATAGGTCAACAATGCATATCCAATAAGCTATAGGAGGAGTCATGAAGTATGGAAGGGAAATAATATGTTTATAATTGTACTTTGCCTCTCTCCCCCCACTTAAAGCTGGGAACTCAGTTTTGTACTTTGCCTCTCTCCCCAAACTTAAAGCTGGGAACTCAGTTTTAAGGTATTTCTGGGGTCTGCTTGACAGAGATGGATTCCCTTTAACAAGAGGGGTCCATTCAGTTAGCAGGGGGCTTACAATTTTACTTTTAGTTCAGATTTTGCAATGTTCTTTCCTTTCCTTATTAAAGAGCCATAAATTGTTAATACTCAGTAGCACCTTGTTTCCCATTAATTATGTAGAGAACTATAGTTTTTACATTATTTAGTTGTTCTTCGAAGCTGCAATTTTTATAGGAAATTCACAATACCATGCAGAATTGTTTACTAATATTTTCTTTTCTAGCAAACTAACTTCTAAATATGAAAAAGTCACCAAATAGACTTGAGTGTTTTGGGAATGTATTTGGGATTTATTTTCATTCACTTTTGTGTGTCCAATTTTAAGAAAGTATGATACCTAAAAATAAGAATAATTACCATCTACCCTGGGGAAAAAAGTCAAGAAGGAAGGAAAATTAGCATAAACATAATGTTATATTTCATTTGAGAGCTTTTCTTGATTGAAGGATAACGAAGATGGAAAAAAAGCATAAGAAATGGCATGGCTGCATTAATTAAAAATGATCATCTTACATGCCACTTGTCTCCCTGCCTACTAGTACGTTTAATAACTTGAGGCAATGCAGAAAGAATCAACAAGGAGTATATACTATATCCAAAGCTTTGGGCTGACTTTTGGTTTTTTACTATCATGTCTAATTGATTAATTAACTCCATTATTATTAAAAATACTAATTCACAGACTTAGAAAATAATGGTATATTACTCTTTAACATATTTTAAATTAAACCCTTGAGAATAGTGTTAATTATTATGAATTTATCATCAATGTTTATTGCTTACTTTCATTACTTAAGTATATATTCTATCCTTTATATCAATATCTATTATATCAAGAAGGAAACACAATGCTCATTTATGTTAAAGCAATTGAAGTCATGTGATGAAGATATAGAAAACCTTGCAATTACCACATATTGTGATTTTCTGTGGAAGATATTAATTACAGAATAGTAATAGCTATAAGACACAGAGTATCTCTTAGCATTCCAGACCTCACTAGATATTTTTCATGCGTTATTTTGTTTATTCCATGTGTATTATTGAGAATTCTATGCATTGCGTATGCTTACTGAACAGAGGAAAAACTAAGGCTAAAAAAAGTTACAGATTTTGCCCAAAGACTCACAAGCATGAGGTAGCAGAACCAGGATAAAACCTCAGTCCTATTTGACTTCAATGTGTGTTTTATAGATATGGATGCGAAGTGTCTAACATAACCAAGGAGGTTGTTCAGCTATGCCTTGAAAAAAATTAGATAAATGCTCATATAAGAGAAAGAGAGGTACATGGTGCACATGGAGAACTATTACTATTTTGTTAATACTCTTAAATTAGAAATGTCAGAAAATCAAGCCTAAATAGAGAAGCAAGAGAATAACTATAAATAATCACATACTGTAGTTCTCTATTCTCTAAACAATTCCATAGCTTTACTGTATTTAGACATATGACAGAAATTATCTCAAAACAGCTTCTTCTACCTTGACACTTACATAGTAAATTTTTACTCATATTTTTATTGATGATTGTAATTGAGTTTAAGTGCATGGTAATTTTGCCAACTGGCAGTTACTACCTAGCCCTTTTACCTTTCCTTTCTGGATATAAAGTAATTAAATTTAAAGCATAAAATGTTTTGTTTTCTATTTAAAGGGGAATGTGTTAATAATTCTTTAAGAAAACAGAAGCATTCTCTACTGATCTGCCTCATTCCTTGATGATTTTGGTTAGTGAATAGGTAACTAATTTATTCTTTAAGTAGGCATGGTATAGTTATTACCACATTCTGAAGAGGAGGTAAATGTTTTTCAGACCACTGATCTGCTAATTTTCTTAATACATTATCTACTTTTATCAAAAGAAACTATTAGTACATTTAATACTATTTAAACTCATAATACCTAATCCATTTGTACTGTCAATTTTTTCCCTGAGTATCCAGATTTGTTTAACTTAGGTCCTATGAGTACTGGGCAATTTTCTAAGTCTCTGACTCTCTAGGAACAGCAGAGGGAGCTCATAGCGTATTCTTTTGATTAATGCTAAGTTATATATTTTTACTTCAGTGGTTCAATGTCAGGCTGCAAAGTAAAAGGTTTATTTTCTCAAGGGAATTTTCATAAATATGTAAGGGCAGATATAATTTATAGACTGTGTTTTGTAGCATTGAAATATGGAGTGAAATAAATTTGGTAACTTCACTGCATATGTATTCATTAAATTCAACTTTGAATATTAAACTTGAATCACTTCCAAGTAATATAATAATCCTGGATTTCAATGTCTGGCACAAATCTATTTCCTGAACTCTGGGTCTCTGTATCTACTTAGGAGTTCTCAGATGTGTGATAGACATCTCACATGGTCCAAAGTCATCTTCCCTCTCTGTGAAACTGCCTCCCCAGGGTTACTTTCCTCTACTGAGGATATCATCCTTATAGTAAAATGAGCCAACAAAGTTTTGGAATCATCTTGACTTAACTCTTCCTATTAAATTTTAGGTCTAACCCATTATGTAATTTGATTGGTTATTCTTTTGAAATATTTTAGAATTCAACTACTTCTCAAAAACCTAGTGCTACTACTATTTCATTATCATTTTTCATTTGGATTGAGAGCCTAAGGATATAACAACACCACCTGGGTGTAAGTTGTAGCTCAATTACAACTTGAACTTTACCTACAAAATTCAAACAGTGTAACCAAATCATTCATACCCTCCTATTAATCTGAAATTTTTTAAAAAGAATATTCTTGATTTTTCTTTGTATTCCCCACTACCAGTCTATTTCAGCACAAAAGCAAGAATAATCTTTTAAAAGCAAAAGTTACAGGTCAAATCTGTCAATTGTAGAACATAAATGTCTTAACACAATAATCAAGTAAATGAGGTGAAAGCTATGTTGATTGGTTTGATGTGACGACATCAGATTGTATTAAAAAAACAACACATTGTACCCCACATATGCATAAATGTATTCATGATCTATGTGTATTAGACTTAATTTTTAAAAAAGCAAAAGTTATCACTCTATTCCTTTCTTTAAAACCTTTTAGTGGTCTCCATTTAAAAAAAAATTTTTTTTTATATTGTTGGGGATTCATTGAGTGCACTTGATCAGGTTTCACTGATTGCACTTGTCAGGCAAAGTCCCTCTTGCAAACATGTCTTGCCGCCAAAAGGTGTGGCACTCACCAAGAACCCACCCCCCATTCCTGCTCTCTGCTCTTCCATTCCCCCACCCCCACTGTGTTATTAATTGTCCTCATATCAAAACTGAGTACATAGGATTCATGCTTCTCCAGTTTTGTGATGATTTACTAAGAATAATATGTTCCACTTCCATCTAGGTTGTTCCACTTCCATCTAGCCTTTACAAAGGCTGTAAAGTCTCCATTTTTTTAAATGGTTGAATAGTATTCCATGGTGTACATATACCACAGCTTGTTAATCCATTCCTGGGTTGGTGGGCATTTAGGCTGTTTCCACATTTTGGCAATTGTAAATTGAGCTGCAATAAACAGTCTAGAGCAAGTGTCCTTATGATAAAAGTATTTTTTTCTCCTTCTGGGTAGATGCCCAGTAATGGGATTACAGGATCAAATGGGAGGCTAGGTTGAGTTCTTTGAGGGTTCTCCATACGTCCTTCCAATAAGGTTGTATTGGTTTGCAGTCCCACCAGCAGTGTAAAAGCGTTCCCTTCTCTCCACATCCACGCCAGCATCTGCAGTTTTGAGATTTTTGTGATGTGGGCCATTCTCTCTGGGGTTAGATGGTTAGATCTCTGGGTGGTTTTGATTTGCATTTACCTAATACTTAGGAATGATGAGCATTTTTCCTATGTTTATTAGCCATTCGTCTGTCTTCTTTAGAGAAGGTTCTATTATCAATCTTGCCCATTGATATATGGGATTATTGACTTTTTTCATGTGGATTAATTTGAGTTCTTTCTAGATCCTAGTTAACAAGGTTTTGTCTGATTCAAAAATGCAAATATCCTTTCCCATTGGGTAGGTTGTCTATTTGCTTTGGTTGTTGTCTCCTTAGCTGTACAGAAACTTTTCAGTGTCATTATGTCATAGTTGTTAATTTTTGTTGTTGTTGCAATTGCCATGGTAATCTTCATGAAGTCTTTCCCCAGGCCAATATCCTCCAGTGTTTTTCCTATGCTTTCTTTGAGGATTTTTATCATTTCAGGCCTTCAGTTTAAGTCCTTTATCCATCTTGAATCAATTTTTATGAGTGGGGAAAGATGTGGGTCCGGTTTCAGTCTTTTCATGTGGATATCCAGTTCTCCCAGCCCCACTTATTGAATAGAGAGTCTTTCCCTCAAGGTATGTTTTTGTTTGATTTATCGAAGATTAGTGGTTGTAAGATGTTAGTTTCATTTCCTGGTTTTCTATTCAATTCCAAATATCTATGTCTCTATTTTTGTGCCAGTACCATGCTGTCTTGACCACTATGGCTTTGTAGTACAGCATAAAATATGGTATAGTGATGCTCCTAGCTTTGTTTTTATTACTAAGAACTGCCTTAGCTATATGGGTTTTTTTCTGGTTCCATACAAAATGCAGAATCATTTTTTCCAAATCTTGAAAGTATGATGTTGGTATTTTAATAGGGATGGCATTGAACAGTTAGGTTGCTTTGGGAAGTATAGACATTTTAACAATGTTGATTCTTGCGAGCCATGAGCATGGTATGTTCTTCCACTTGTTAATATCCTCTGCTATTTCCTTTCTTAAGATTTCATAATTTTCTTTATAGAGGTCCTTCACCTCCTTTGTTAGGTATATTCCTAGATATTTCATTTTCTTTGAAGCTATGGTGAAGGGAGTTGTGTCCTGAATTAGTCTCTCATCTTGACTGTTATTGGCATATACAAAGGCAACTGACTTGTGGACATTGATTTTATATCCTGAGACATTTTTTGATGACTTCCAGGAGTCTTGTGTTTGAGTTTTTGGGGTTCTCTAAGTCTAAGATTATATTGTCAGCAAAGGGGGAGAGTTTCACCTCCTCTGCTCCCATTTGGATGCCCTTTATTTCCTTGTCTTGCCTAATTGTATTGGCTAGAACTTATAGCACTATGTTGAATAGTAATGGTCACAGAGGACAATCTTGTCTAGTTCCAGTTCTAAGAGGAAAATCTTCCAGTTTTACTCCATTCAGTAAAATATTAGCTATGGGTATGTCATAGATAGCTTTAATCAGTTTCAGAAATGTGCCATGTATGCCTATACTCTTCAGTGCTCTAATTAAAAAAGGATGCTGAATTTTATCAAATGCTTTTTCTGCAGTTCTTGAGAGGCTCATACGGTCCTTGTTTTTGCTTCTGTTAATATGGTGGATAAAGTTTATGGACTTGTTATGTTAAACCAGCCTTGCATCCTTGGGATGAAACCTTCTTGATCATGATATATAACTTTTTTGATGATAAGCTGTAATCTATTGGCTAGGATTTTGTTGAGAATGTTTGCATCTATATTCATTAGTGAAAGTGGTCTGAAATTCTCCTTTTCAGATGGGTCTTTTCCTGGTTTTGGTATCAGGGTGATGTTTGCTTCATAGAACGTGTTGGGGAAGATTCCTTCCTCTTCAATTTTTTGGAATAATTTCTGCAGTACGGGAATAAGCTCTTCCTTGAAGGTTTGATAGAATTCTGGTGTGAAGCCATCCAGACCAATGAATTTTTTTGTTGGAAGATGTTTTATTGCTTCTTTGATCTCAGTGCCTGAAATTGGCCTGTTCTGGAGCTCTATTTCTTCCTGGCTAAGTCTAGGGAGAGGGTGTGATTCCAAATATTGACCCCTTTCCTTCACATTGTCAAATTTCTGGTAGTATAGAGTTTCTGGTAGTGTTCAGAGCTGATCTCTTGTTGCTCTGGACTACTTTTTCATGTTGCCAGGATTTTTCTGCTGATTCTTCCTTATGAGTGATTTCTTTTATCTCTTTCCTTGCTCTAATTTTCCTTTCATTTCATCTTGATCTTTAAGTTACTGTGCCTCTGGACCAGGGTTTCAATTAGTCCTTTTGGTACAGGACCAGAAGGATGAGAAGATTGAAGAACAAGAAGGGGGGAAAGAAAAAGAAAAGAAAAAAGAGAAAGAAGAGGGGGTTGGTAAAAGGGAATATTGACAAAAACAGGAGATGCACAGAAAGAGGAAGACAGGAGCAATATAGGTGTATAGTAGGGTACTCTGACCCAACCTAAACAACCCCCAAGCTTTGGGGGTGCGAGGTTGGGTGGTTCCCTTGAGGTCAGCAGCTCTTTGCTAGCCTGTTCAGACATAGTATCCCACATCCACCAAGTAGAGAGGAAAAACAAAAATTCTATAAATTAAACCAAAACAAGGAAACAGAAAACTTTGTGGGATAAAATTGGGGGAAAACCCAAATAATTGAGGTAGAAACATTAGCAGAAATGAAGTTCTAATTGTTAACAAAGGGCAACAATGGAAAATTATATTTAAACTAGAAAAATGAAGAAAGAAAAGAAACATCTATAGGGAAAATGTTGAAATTGAAAAAAATAAAAAAACAAAAACAAAGCAGTATATGATGAATATTTTCTGGGAAATAGGTGATCTTCTATATGAGATGTTAATCACAAGGCTGATATGGCTGTATGAGATGGAAACTGGAGGCCTCTGCTGATTTCTCAAACCCCCAGAGGGTGGAGAGCCTACATTTCTCCTCAGTCTGCTTAAATATCACTTTAAACTGCTAACCTTGGCTAAGCAGAAGCTTTCCCAGGAAAGCACTTGTCAGTGGGATTACTCCTTTAGTGGCTATCTACTTACCCAGTGTGACAAAAACAGTTTCACTCTATGTTCCTGAGGGCTAAGGCTGTAAGGCATCTCAGTCCTCGCCTTTAGGCTACTCGGCCACTAGATTACTCACTCCCACCTGATCCTTGCTCTGCAATGCTGAGGGCAAAGCTTGCCAGGGCAGTTCTCTCACAATGGCTCCAAGTGGCCCATAGCCGAACACTATTTGCTCCATTTGGCTCAGTGGCTCAGTCTGGGGCCCTAGACAATGCTTAAATTCCTCTGTACTCTTGCCCAAATTCTCACAAGTTAGTTAAACTGAGTGCCAAGTCCAAAAAAACCAAAACAGCTCACAGGTAAGGCCTTTCCAGCTTGCAATCTCACTGCTGCTGTACTTAACTGCTGCCAGCAGGATTAGCCCTAATGAACACTAACAAACACTAACTATTAAACCTAAGTCTAACTGGTCTAAATAGTTCCACTGCTTTTGTCCTCCTCATGGGGTCCAGAAGTCTCTTGCTAACTCCCTGTGTCCCTAAAGGGATGTTTTTGGGCAGATCCCACCATCCAGAGATGCCTGGAGTCTCCTCTCCCTAGGCTCACTGTGCCCAGTTGCAAGGAAGCTGTTACCTGGCTGCCATCTTGCTCCTCCCCCTAGTGGGGCCCATTTTACTGAAAATAAAAGCCAATGTCTTTCTAATAGCCTACTAGACCTTACATCGTACTTTGTGAGACAGACTCATACTCTTAGATGTAGAACTGTTTGAGAAAGAGAGTAGAATGTGGTGACCAGGAGAGAGGACTTCCAGAGATTTTGGTGAAAGTATAAAAAGTTTAAGTTAGACCAGCTGATTAAGCTATGAAGATTTATAGTGGGGCACAGTAACTTGAGTTAATAATAATGTACTATATATTTAAAAATTGCTAAGAAAGTAGATTTTAAATATTCTAACCATAAAAACTGAGAAGTTTTGGAGGTGATAGATGTTTCTGAGTTTGATTGAATTATTATTATTATTATTTTTTTGAGACAGAGCCTCAAGCTATCCCCCGGGTTGAGTGCCATGGCATCACAGCTCATAGCAACCTCCAAGTCCTGGGCTCAAGCGAGTCTCCTGCCTCCACCTCCCAAGTAGCTGGGACCACAGGCACCCACCATAACGCCCGGCCATTTTTTGGTTGCAGCCATCATTGTTGTTTGGCGGGCCCGGGCTGGGGATTCGAACCCGCCACCTTAGGTGTATGTGGCTGGCACCTTAGCCACTTGAGCCACAGGCACCGAGCCATTAATTGAATCATTGTACAATGTTTGTGTATAAAAATTATGGTTTATATTTCTGATCAAATATCCATCCAAAATAAATGAAATAAAATATTTTATTTTTAAAAAATTTTTTAAGTTTAACTTTTGTTTATGTTGTCAGAGTAATATCATCAACCATAATTATGTTAAACAGATAAGCTGAACAGTGAAAATCTATGTTATTGTTCTTGACTTGTGATAACACCTTGCTATTGTTATTTTTGTAAGATTTTACTAGCTTTTTCAAATAATGATTACTAAATTTCATAGCAAGAATCCACATTTTGTTATTATATAGATTCTTGAATTTCAGTAGTCTGGTGAAGGACCACAGAAAATCTGCATTTTTAACAAGTGGGCCACAGAAAACAGTTTGAGAAAACTGGCCTATATTAGTTTTCTATTACTATTGTAATAAATTAGCCACAGACTTAAAAATAACAAAAATGTATTCTATTATAGTTATAGAGTTCAGAGGTCCAACAAAAGTCTCACTGGGTTAAAATTAGTGTCAGTAGCATTGAGTGCCTTTCTGGAGGCTGTAGGGGAGAATTTTTTTCTTGCTTTTTCTGTGGTCTAGGGTCTAGGCTCTATCCACATCCTCATGGTCTGTCACCTCCATTTTCAAGGCTGACAGCATGCAGGGTTGGGGCTGGTTTAACATATGCAAATAGATAAATGTAATTCACCATATCAACAGAAGCAAAAATAAAGACTATATGATCCTCTCAATAGATGCAGAAGAAACAAAATATTTTAAAAAGATGTGCTGAAAATTCTGTCATTGAGTTAGGTAACATGCAATGATGGAAAAATAAAAATTAAAAAAATCCATGATAAGGAAAATACCAAAAATTTAAATATAAGCAGATTGCTGCTGTTTGTGTGTTCTTCAAGTCAATCTTAATGTGTAAAGTGGAGCAGTTTTCTCTAACCATCTCTGTGTTCCTGGGTCCATGCAGCTGTCACAATTCCCTGACAGAAATGGTTACAAAAGTTCACAAAGATATGAGGACAGATTAGGCAACTCAGAGATACACACACACACACATACTCACACATATATATGAATATATATGTTATAAAATGTTTAATATATAGGTATTTTTGTTATATATAGATACACATTATACATTAGAACAGGTGTATACAGAGATGCCTAATTTTATTGTGCTTTGATTTTATTACAGTTCATAGAAAACTGCAGTTTTTACAAATTGAAGTTGTGTTCCAACCCTCTATCACGTAAATCTTGCCATTTTTCCACCCATTGGGCTCACTTTGTGTCTTTGCACCATTTTGGTAATTTCCTCATTATTTAAAACTTCTCAGTATTATTTTATCTGTTATGGTGACCTGAAATCAATGATCTTTGATGTTACTATTGTCATTCATGAGTGGGGGTGTGCCATGAATCACACTTGTAGGATGTTGAAAGCTGTGTGTGTCCTGACTGCTCCACTGAGGACTCATTCCCCCATCTCTTTTTCTCTTTCCTTAGTTTTTCCCATTCCCTGAGATACAGCAATATTGAAATTAGGCTAATTAGGTCCTACAATGGCTTCTAAGTGTTCAAGTGAAAGAGAGAGTTGGGTGTCTCCCATTTTAAGTTGAAAGCTAGAAATTATTAGTTTTACTGAGGGAGGAATATTGAAAGTTGAGACAGACAAAAAGGTCAAGGTCTTGAGGTAAGTGACGAAGTTGTCATTCAAAGGAAATGTTCTGGAAAGAAATGAAATGTGCTGCTGTAGAGAACTCTTGGATGATAAAAGAGTGAAAGAGGCTTATGACAATATGGAGAAAGGTTTAGTGGTCTGAAGAGTAGATCAAATCAGCTATGCATGCCCTTATGATCAGCAAAGCCTAATCCTTTGCAAGGTCCCAACTCTCTTCAAGTCTATGAAGGTCCAAAGAGGTGAGGAAGCTGCAAAAGAAAGTTTCAAGTGACCAGAAGTTAATACATTGAGGTTTTAAAAAAAGAAAGACAACATTGTAACATAAACTGAGACAGCAAGTGCAGAAACAAGCTATTGAGAGATCCAGTAAAGGTGATTAGTGAAGGTGTTTACTATAAACACCAGACTTTCAATGTAGACAACACAGCCTTCTACTGAAAGAAATCTGTTCAGGGCTTTCACAGCTACAGGGAACGTGCTGACTCTCTTGTAAAGGGCCAGGGGAGCTGGTGACTTTCAGTTGAAGCCAGTGCTCATTTATCATTCTGAAAATCTCAGGGCCCTTAAGACTGATGCTAAATCTGCCCTATGTGTGCTCTGCAAATGGAAAAAGAAAGACTGCATGACAGTATGTCTGTTTACAGTGTTGTTTCCTGAAGATTTTATGCCCACTATTGAAACATACTGTTCACAAAAAGATTCCTTCCAAAATATTATTGGTTTCTGACAATGCACCAATAGCTCTGATAGAGATATACAAGGAGTATAATGTTTTTTAAAATTCTTGCTAACACAATGTCCATTCTGAAGTCCTTAGATCAAGGAGTAGTAATGAAATCTGTATTTTCTAAGGCTATAGATGCCATAGATAGCCTCTGATGGGTCTGGGTAAAGTAAATTGTAAACATTTTGGAAGGATTGACCAGTCTAGAGTCCATTGAGAACATTTAAGTTTCATGCAAAGAGGTCCAAATACCAACATTAATAAAGGTTTGGGAGATGTTGACATCAATGCTATGGGTGATTCTGAAGGATCAGTATTTCAGGCTGGGGAGGTAGTCATTACAGATACAGTAGAAGTTGCATGAGCCAGAATTAGAATTGCAGTGTGAAGATGTGACTAAATTGCTGCAATCTCAGGATAACACTTGAATGTATGAGAAATTGTTTCCAATGAAAAGCAAAAATTATTTCTTCTGGACATGAAACCTACCTCTGTGATGATGTAAACATTGCTGAAATGACAAGAAAGGATTTTGTTACAAATGCTACAAAACTTAGCTGATTAAGAGGCTTGACTCCAACTTTGTAAAAACTACTAATGAGTAAAATGCTACAGAGAAGTCTTTCATGAAAAGAAGAGTCAACTGAGGCAGTAAACTTCTGTTTTATCTTATTTAAGAAATAAACACAGCTACCCCAACCTCACTGAAGGCCCAGATAATTGTTTGCATTTTTTAGTAATACATATTTTAAAATCAAGGTATGTGCACCTTTTTAGACACAATTTTATTACACATTTCATAGGCTACACTATAATGCTTGTAACTTTTATAAGCACTGGGAGATCAAAAAATTTGTGTGAGTCAAAATTGTCTTGCTATGGAATTGAGCACACAATATTCCTGAAGTGTGCTGTATACATGTGTGTGTAATTATATATGTGTGCAGGATGATATAGATAGGGAGATGTATGTTATTCACACATATAGGCTATATATAAAATATAAAAATACATCTTCATGTATATTTATGTATTTCCACATATATCTTCCTATACCCATTTACATATCATACACACACATACATATATATATATACATAAACACACAGAGGGTTCCAAAAATGCATACACATTTTAAGAAAGGAAAAAACTGTATTAAAATTGTAATACTCAATATATATTAAGAACATTTGTTATCTTGTATGTTGTGTCTCTTGTAACTGCCAAAGTCAAATGTGACTTGAGTATTACACTTTTAATACAGTTTTTCCTTTTTAATATATATATGTAAATATGTTTTGTGGCACCTTCTGTATGTGTATATACACATTGACACATACATATGTATGGCATGTATGCACTGTGTAATGATGTTTTGTTCAAGACCAGACTGCATTTACATGCAAGGTCCCATAAGGTTATAATGAAGCTACCTATATTCTATTATCTGGCATCCCAACAAAATACACTACTCATGTGAGTGTGGTGAGTCTGGTATAAATAAATTTATTGTCTGGCCAAGCATATAAAAGTATACCCCATAGACTTATGTATAATACTTAATACTTGAAAATGGTAATAAATGACTGCTACTGATTCATGTCTTTACTCTACTTTTTATAATTATCTTAGAGTGTAGTCCTTCTACTCATAAAAAATGTCACTGTGAAATATCTTCCATGAGGTATTCAGGCAAATCTTCCATGAGGATTCCAGAAGAAGGTGTGGCTATCATAGATGATGACAGTTTCATGTGTGTTATCCCCCTTAAACAGCTCCCAAAGGGACAAGATGTGGAGCATAGTGATACTGATGATTATGAGCTTCTGTAGGCCTAATGTACATCTTTGTGTTTTAGATTTTAACAAAATTTCAAAAATTTAACATAACCTAAATGTATGATGTAAAGTTTGTAGTGGTGTACAGTAATGTTCTACATCTTCACATTTACTTATTTAAACACTCAGAGCAGGAGAGGGAGGGGCAAGATGGTAGACTGGAGTCAGCCTCTGACAGAAGCTCCTGTCCAAAAGGAAGGATAAAGTCCAGAAAATAACTGATTAAGTGGAAGATTGGCAGCATAGCTGAGAGAGACGAGTGATATCTGCAGGTCACCTCTGCTGAGGAAGGCTGTGACTCCAAGAAAGCCAATTTCTACAGGCTTTCTATAGGTGAACAGTAAATTGAGGACCCCATGTTTCACCCCATGTGTGACACCCATAGGAAGTGGGGTCTCCTTCCCTAGAAGAATCCTGATGAGACTCTGAACATTCTCTCCCAGGCAGAAAAATTGAACTAACCTTTTCAACTGCCATTCTGAACTCCCAGTCCAACCCTCCCCCCTTGCCCGCATAGACTATGAGAGGAGTCTCAGGAGCATAGTCCCCTACCCTTGCTGGATCAAGTGCCCTGCTGCCAGCTGCCTGTGACTGCCAGAGCTGGCGCTCCCCAGGCTGTACTCCCCATGCCCAGCCCCCCATCCTGCCTGGTCCCCATGACCGGCTGGCCTGCCTGTGACCACCAGAGGCGGCACTCCCCAGGCTGAGTTCCCTGCACCTGGTTGGACCACCAGTGACTGCCAGAGCTGGTGAGCCCTGGGTTGTGCTCCCTGGGACTGGCCAGCCCGCCTGTGACCGCCAGAGTCAGCGTGCCCTGGGTTCCACTCCCTGCGACCTGCAGGCAAGCCTGTGACTGCCAGAGCCATCCCCGACCCACACCCGACTAGCATTCTGTGACTGCCAGAGGTAGTGCTCTCTGGGCTGAGCTCCTGGCAACTGGCCAGCCTGCCAGTGACTGCCAGAGCCCAGGCGCCTTGGGCTGTGCTCCCCGGACCAGCCAGCCCACCTGTGACTGCTAGAGCCAGGAATCCTCAGGTTGTGCTCCCCATATCTGGCCCCCCACAGCTGGCCTGCCTAAGACTACCAGAGCCAGTGCCTCTCTGCACCCTCCCAGGCTCTGTGCCATGCCCCTGCCTGACCAGACTCCTGAGCGGACTGCGCTCCTTGCTGAAGTCACCAGGTGCTAGGGACTATCAGAATTGCTGTAGCCTCCCCAGCCCTGCTGCTGGATCTGTGTGCCTGCGCTCCTGGAGTTGCTCCTACAGCCAGAACTCCCTGAGAGCTGCACAGGGTCACTTCCCACAAAGGTCCAACTTCAATAGACCGAGCCCACTGGGTTCTAATTTTGAAGAGACACCTCCCCAACTCTGTGGTCTCCCAGAGGAAAGCAGAACTCACTCTATAGGGATACCAGTGCTGCAGAGTGGCAGGGGCAAAGGCACAGTGACTGTGGGAGAAAAGTATTCACTGACTGGCTACCCTCAGGATTAGACTGAGACCAAGTGGAACACTAGCCAGTGCCTACTGAGTACCTGAGGTGGGCAGGCCTCAGCTCCCCCAACCAGCTGGCAGCTGAGGGTAGTGGTCAATGCTGTGGGGGCATTGACCTTCCATTGACTCTGACAGGCGCAAATTCCCGGTACACTCACTCATTGGAGGGAGTAGGACTTCAGCCATGTTGGACCACCAGCGACTGGGCGTGAAAGAGGAACAAAGTGGAGAAAGAGACTCAGACCCCTGGTCCAACCCTACTACCAGGTGAGCCTTTTTGACTTCACAGAGCATCAGTGTGAGTCAAATTTGAGCAGCTAGTAGACCTCTGCCTTCTACTTGCTGGAGATATTTTGAACTCTCCCACTTGAGAGGTCATACAGATTAGGTCTATTGGTTTGGATCTCCTAACTTGGGCCAATTTCCCAAGGCCCCCCTTGGTTGATACCTTGGTTGTGTAGAAACAGAAAGGATTGATTTTCCTCCTCCAATAAGGGGAGGTGGAAACAGGGGGTGGGCTGTCTTAATTGTTTGTATCTCTCCACAGCTAAGACTACACCAGAGTCACTGATCCAGTTGGATTAGACAAGAACTAGCTGAACACAAGGCAGAGCCACCTACACCACCACACCAAGCAGGTTTCCTCAGCCTCAGACTGTAATACTATATGAGTCCTTTGCAAAGCTACAGGGAAAAAACCGCAAGCATCAGTCCAAGATCCTTGACAAAGGGTGGGTTAACCACAACACTAGGAACTCCCAATCCAATTTCACCTTATCTGCCCATCTAGCAAATGGTGAAAAACAAACATGGGGTGGAATCTGCGGAAAACTCTGACAACACACACGAATAATCAGAGTAGATCAACTCCCCAAGGAAAGATATCATAGATACAGCACAAGATCCCATTCATATGCAAATGGCTGAGATGTGAGGAATCAAGTTCAGAATCTGGATAGCAAACAAAATCAACAGAATGGAGAAAAGGAGGGAATTAGAATTTCAAGAAAGGGGAGAGGGAGGGAGGGGGGGATGGGTTGAGGGAGGGTGATTGAAGGGATCACGTCTATGGTTCATCTAATAAGGGTACATGTGAATCTTTCTAAATGTAGAATATAAATGTCTTAACACAATAACCAAAAAAAATAACATGAAGGCTATGTTAACCAGTTTGGTGAAAATATTTCAAATTGTATATAAAAACAGCACACTCTACCCCATGACTGTATTAATGTACATAGCTCTGATTTAATAAAAAGAAAAACACTCAGAACAGCTGGTAGCCTGCAAACTCCACTCATATCATATTTTATGGTACCTTTTTTGTGTTTGATATGTTTAGACACACAAATATTAACATTTACAATTGCCTTATAGTGCAGTGGCCTGCCATAAGCTTTGCAGTCTAGGAGCAATAGACTGTTCCATATAGCCTAGGTATGAAGTACCATTATTCATAAAGGTATAATGGTACACTATTTGTACCATTATTAAGCTTTGTGTAAGGTCAGCAATGAAGTTCACACATTGACGAAATTGCCTACAGACACATTTCTCAGAATGCATATCTATTGTTAAACAATACATGACTGACTACATAATTTATTTATTACTTATTTTTATTCTCTACTCTAAAATGTAAGGGCCATCTCTGATGTAGGTAAGTCACATTGAACAATTCCACATACATACTTGGTGCTTAAGAAAAAAGCAGTTGAATATATATATACATATATATATGTTTAGAGCCAACATTCATTTTGATTGTTTCTGTAGTGTATGTGACACTTTGTATTTTCAGTACTGTGCTGATTACTAATTCTTTTTATCTAGAACGCTAAGGTTTTAACTTTAAAAGTAATCTTGATGAGAATCACCACTCTTACATATATTTGTGTGTATGTTTATCTAATAAAGAATTGTATGAATTAAATAATGGGAAGCTGATTTATAGTACTTTGAGCAGAAAGTTACCAAAGCTTTGTGATAATTTTCTTTAAAAAATGAAATGTTACTTTTTTAGTTGAAAGACTACATTATAAAAATAATTAATTCAGATCTCAATGTAACCTTTCTTCCAATTTCCCTTAAATAATAGTGCTAGTGTATTATGTGAATGAGATGTGTTTGATGATATTTAAGGTGGTATTTGGGACCGGTAGGTGCCTAATTGCTTACTATTACTGAAAACAAAATTCCTTAAACCAACCAGTTTAAGGAGATATTTAATAAATACTAAGATTAAAGCCTTATTTTATCAGTTTGAGCAACTGTAATAAAATATGATCAAATTTGCTCATTACTCAAAATAACTGAATTGCTCTCCTCCACTGTTTAAAGAACATGACAAAAGATTCTTTTCAGAGCTTCTATCAAGCTGCCAGAGGGTGCTGCTTTCTGGAATAGACCAATTACACTTAAATTCAAGAGACTTTGAGCATGGTATGTTGTCCTCATTACCTGAAATACTGCCTGAGAGCCAATCCCACTGGTTGTCCCTCTAAATTTAGTTTCCTTTTCTACAATCTTTGAGCTCTAGTACATTTAAAGGCAGTATGTGATGAAGTCCTTTCCAAGTTCTGTGAGCTGAAGAGATGTGCCCTGCTTCTGGGTCCAACGTATGATACCTTCTTCCACCAGCACCCTCTGTGCTCTTTCCCTTTACCTGATGGGAACGACTGCATCCAGCATGATTTTGGAAGTCCTATGATAAGACTTCCAAGTACCCACCAGTCTGTTAACCAGCATAGTTGTGTGCAGAAGATGTCCCTGCTGTGTGGACATCTGTCCTGGCTATGTACTGTGAAAGAAAGAAACTTCTTGCTTTACTATCACTGAAAGGGAGGTGGGGAGTAGTATGGCTACAGGATTTTTAATGCAAAAGTTGTCAGAATCAAAATGCAGTCACTTGTGTTTTAAAAAACCCAGACAAATAGACCCAGGGACGCTATGAAAAGCATATGAAAAATCATCATGCTTACCTGGTGACAACACTGTCACAAGAGACTGCAGAAACGACAACCTTACACAAAAGCTGTCACAATCTTACACAAAAAATACTTCTGCAGGGATATAAGCCCTGCAACTGCGTGTCCAAAACTGGACTGGCTTCACCCTTGTTATTATCCTTCATTGCCAGGCATAATTATCTAAAAAATTATGGAAATCTCCTCATTTTCTCCTTAAAAATCTTTGTCTTCTTTTTCTCTCTGAATATGCAAATAGTTTACTATGACATGGGAATACCCATTGCATTGTCCTACTTCCCCAAATATCCTCTTCTTTTAAAGAGACTCTTTTTGTTTGTTATTGAAGTTTACATTAGTTTATCCTAAAATATTGCTAACAAACACCAAACATTTGCATCTGTTAAGTAGATATCTTCCCTGACTTTTACCCTGCTTCCATGGCAGAACTGGAATTCTCTGTTCCCACTGAAATATCTACATTAATTCCTCCAGCAAGATTACAGCATTCGATGGCAAATGTTTATTTGCCTTCCTCTTACAGTTCAACTCTTAAAGGACAAGGATTGAAGCTTTTCATACTTGGAGTCTCAGTTACTGAGTATCTGGAACACTGTGAGTCTGGAATATTTGTTGCTTTATTAAACTAATACATAGGAAAATGAATCAGTGGCCTCAGAAATGATGCATACAACATTCAGCTAAGCAGCAAAAAAAATTTTTTTGAGACAGAGTGTCACTTTGTTGCCTTCAGTAGAGTGCTGTGAGTGTCACAGCTCAAGGTAACCTCAAACTCTTAGACTCAAGTGATTCTCTTGCTTCAGCCTCCTGAGTAGCTGGCTCTCTACAATGCCAGCCTACTTTTAGAGATGGGGTCTCTCTCTAGCTCAAGCTGGTCTCGAGCTCCTGAGCTCAAGCAATCCACCCATCTCAGCCTCCCAGAGTACTGGGATTAATAGTTGTGAGTCACCAGACCTGGCTAAGCAGCACATTTTTAATTAAAATATCAGTTCCTCAAGCTTTTGCAAACTCTAAAATTCCTCTCCTATGTAGTTCTTTCTTTCTTCCTTTTATTGTTAGGGAATCATTGAGGGTACAATAAGCCAGGTTACCCTGCTTGCATTTGCTGGGTGAAGTCCCTCTATCAATAGTGTCTGCCCCCAAGAGGTGTGATTGATTCAAGATGGATGAAAGGTCTAAATATAAGGCATGAATCAATAAAAATCCTTGAAGAAAGTGTGAGGAAAACACTCAAAGCTATCAGCCTGGGGAAAGACTTTATAAAGAAGACTCCAGTGGCAATTGCAACAACAACAAAAAATAAACAAATGAGACTTAATTTAAACTAAATAGCTTCTGTACAGCTAAGGAGGCAACAACCAAAGCAAATCTTTTTCAGAATGGAAAAAGATATTTGCATATTGTGAATCGGACAAAAGCTTGATAACTAGAATCTACAGAGAACTCAAATTAAGCCACAACAACAACAAAAAAGCCAACAATCCCTTATATCAATGGGCAAGTGACATGACTAGATCCTGTGTATTTCTTTATTCTTCCCTCTTCCCCTCCCTTCTTTAGTTGATTACCATTAACATCATCAACAACAAAACAGAGACCTTGTGCTGCTATATTCTGATGAAAACAGAATCCTTTTCAACTCTAGATATTCACATTACAGATTAGGATGGATTTCCAGAAATTCATCTTGAAAAATAAAGTGTGTATGTTTTATAAAATGTATTATTTAATATGGACCACAAGAGAAAGTGCCTAATACGAACTTGCATAGAAGTCATGTAATCCAAACTACCGTTTTCCTCCTGTAGTCAGATATGAGAAATGCTTTAAATTTATCTTGCAGTCACAAATCAGTATGGTAAAGACACAGGTCACTTGTTATTGTGTTCGAGGAAACTTAAATAAAATTGCATCCCTCATTCACTTGTAGGGGTTAATGAGTTAAGTCTGCAGCCCCCCTTAGTAATTTTCACAAGTGTCCCGCAGTTCAGGTGCACACAGTACAGAGCAATTACACAGTGGTGGAAATCTGACAAAGAAGAAAAGCAAGATCAAATTCAGTAATGCCCACTTCTTTCTTCTAAAAATAATATAATTTTGGATCAGAACACAGTCTCCTGCCTATTAAATTACTCTATATTGGAAAACAAAGTATTAGAAGAGAAAGGAGAAAAATGACACATCAAGAAATAGAACTCGCAATTAAGTTCCCCCAAGAGGTGTGATTGATTCAAGGTGGATATAGTAGCACATAACCACCACTACTGAATTAAATGGTTCCAGAATATTGCAAATCACAGAAAAATGTTGTATCAAAACATTAGAACTATACAGAAATATAAGTGGGGAAACATTTTTTTCTGTCCTATGCTTTAAAAATTAAATGTTTGAAAATCTTCAACAGTTCTTGAACAAACGTGCAATGTTTTTCAATTATTTGTTTTCCAAAGTCACCTCTAAAATAGAGAATTTTAAGAATCTAGGTCATGTTATATCAAAGGATAACAAATTCAACAATTATATACTTTTTTATTACCACCCTTTATTTTTTCCTTTTCCAAATGCTTGCTCTTCCCAGTGGCTTGCCAAGATTCCATGAGAATATATTATTTGTACAAAAAAGCACTCTTTCAGTGTGCTTATTATGAAAGGGATTATTTATAGATACATTTTTCTTAGATGGCATGTTTTCTACGAAATTTACATTTGAAGGAATTGCTTTATATAGTTGCATAACTGTTTTATATGTATAATTTTCAATTTGTGTGAAAATGATATATTGAAGGAAGAAGAGAATAAAGTATTGCTTAATCTATATTATACAATAAACTTCCGAGCTTCTATTGCATTAGGACAAGGGCACAGGATAAATAATCCAAACCCATTTCTACATATTATTGGAATAAGACTGTGTAGCTTAATTTCACAACAGGTATGATTTCTATTTAGTGGAATCTAGTAAACCCCAACATGACCTCATTCTGTTGGTGTTGTAAAATAATAAATACCAAACTTGCTACTTTGGTATTTATTTGGCATGATTATTCTATCACCAAGTCTCACTGTTGGTTCCTTCTGCCCTCATGTATATTCTTTTTATATCTGTTTTTTCCCCTCACAACAAAGGAATAGTGTTACATAATATGAAAATTTGAAATAATCCCTAAAATTTCTAGAGATAATCTAAAAAGTCATTATTTTTTGTGTTACTCACAGAAATGATTATTTTTCAAGTTATTTGAAGTTGCTTTTAATAAGAGTGAATATAGGAAAAAATATATTTAAGATAGAAAAGTTGGATTGTTTGATACATAATTTCACTGTTTTACCTCCACAATTTTCCCTCAAAATTTATCAGTGATTCCACAGCTATTCATATTTTTCCATTAGCTAGAATTTTTCTATCTGTATTTTTTTTTTTTTTTTTTTGCAGTTTTTGACCAGGGCCAAGTTTGAACTCGCCACCTCAAATATATGGGGCCGGTGCCCTGCTTCTTTGAGCAACAGGCACTGTCCACTATCTGTATTTTTTTTAACTCATGTCAATTGTATTGGGAGTAATTGTAAATGCATGCATGTCCAGAGTGAGAAGCTAGCTTGGAATCAGGGCATTATGTATTTATACACAGTGTCCACTCTGTATTTATATATCCAGTCAGTAAAGACATACAATCAGTAAATGACCCTGAAACTATTCTGAATCAGTACAAAATTTAGGAACATAATTAAATCCTACGTATTATTTCCAAGATTGTGAACAGAACATTACATGAAGAATGTGACCCAGAAAAAGGCATCTGGTAGAGAATTTTAAAAATGAAAACAGGACGGCAAAGGATTAGGTTCAATCATAAAAGTAGAATAGGAAAATAGATAAGGAAAGAAATAGAAGGTTACTATATAAAAAGTAGACATAGAGTTAGATAAACATAGATTTGGTTATAGATGTAAATGTAGATGTACAGATTTAGAAATAGATTTAGAAAAAATATATTGGTAAATACAATAAATAAATAAAAATAAATAAGGCATCAGTGACCAAGCCCATGGATATATGTGCCCCTTTCAGACAAAGACTTCAAATTAACTCTCCAGAAGAAGATCAGTGAACTCAAGACAACACAGAGAAGGAATTAAGACACCTGCCACCAAAATTTACACAGAGATTGAAATAAAATTATTTTTTATTTAAAATATTTAAAAATTTTAAAAATCGAGCAGAAATTCTGGAGCTTGAGAATTCAATTGACAAACTGAGAAATGCATCACAATCTCTCAACAGAAGTGACCAAGCAGAAGAAAGATTTAGTGAGCTTGGGAGCTGTCTCTTGTTCTCTGAAAAGTGCTCAGTGTTTTCCCCAGGCCATACTTCCATATCACAGGCATGGAGCTTCCCTGCAGCCATCCACCTGAGGACAGCATGGCTGATCTCTGGCTGCCCATTGTGTGTCGAGGGGGAGAAAGCTTATTCAGTGAGAAAATTACACTAGAAAGATGAATTTTGGGCTCAGCACCTGTCACACAGCAGCTAGGGCACCAGCCACATGCAACAGAGCTGGCGGGCTCCAATCCAGTTCAGGCCTGCCAAACAACAATGACAACTACAACCAAAATTCAGCCAGGAGTTTGTGGTGGGTGCCTGTAGTCACTACTTAGGAGGCTAAGGCAAGAGAATCACTTAAGCCCAAGAGTTTGAGGTTGCTATGAGCCGTGACTCCACAGCACTCTACCCAGGGCCACATAGTGAGACTCTGTCTCAAAAAAAAAAAAAAAAAGGAAAATGAATTCTGGCTTTGAGTCAATGCCACATCCACTTTTCTAATTGTACTACTAATAAAACATAGTGTTCAAAAATTCCCACAGGTAGCCTCTATCTATTCTCAATGGATTCACAATCTGGAAAGGAAAATATGAGAATGGTTAATGCCCTTCTCGAACCCCTTAAAAATATAAGTCAGCAAATGAAGTTTAGTGGAGAAAAGTTGTGATAGTTGTAATGTTTTTACATCAGAAGGAGGAAAGTTATCATTTCTGTCTTTAAAAAACCATTCTAGGCTCGGCACCTGTGGCTCAATTGGCTAAGGCGCCAGCCATGTACACCTAAGGTGGCAGGTTCGAATCCCCAGCCCGGGCCCGCCAAACAACAATGATGGCTGCAACCAAAAAATGTCCGGGCATTGTGGCGGGCGCCTGTGGTCCCAGCTACTTGGGAGGCGGAGGCAGGAGAC
>CAUYQV010000451.1:0-13031 GCA_963574575.1 Galagoides demidoff
CCTCCAACTCCTGGGCTCAAGCGAGTCTCCTGCCTCAGCCTCCCAAGTAGCTGGGACTACAGGCGCCCACCACAACGCCCGGCCATTTTTTGGTTGCAGCCATCATTGTTGTTTGGCGGGCCCAGGCTGGGGATTCGAACCCACCACCTTAGGTGTATGTGGCTGGCGCCTTAGCTGCTTGAGCCACAGGCGCCGAGCCGATAGCATGTTTCTTATTTAAAAAATAATGCATTTTCTGTGTTGAGTACATGGATTTTTAAAAATGCAAATGTAAAAAATAAATTCCTTTATAACAGTACTAACAATGATGGTATATTTTACTTCCCCCCCCCCCAAATAGAATGTATGTGTGTCTCCTTTTTATGAAGTTGTTATCATGCTATATGAACAGTTTTGTGATACTTGCTTTATCTTTTTTTTTTTTTTTTTTTTTTGCATTTTTTAGCCAGGGTTGGGTTTGAACCTGCCACCTTCAGCGTATGGGGCCGGCGCTTTACTCCTTTGAGCCACAGGCCCCCCCGCCCCCCCCACACACACACTTTATCTTACTTGATCTTCAGCATAGCCCTGGGAGGAGGCAGGGCAGACGTTATGAATTCCACATCATTGGATTATTTCATCCACGAGAACTTTCCGTGATGGTTTTGGTCTGCTGTAGAAACCAAAACCTAAATTTATAGCCTAAATCGTTATGCAACTGTATCTTCATGATATAAACTAAGAGTAGGATAAAAAATGTATCCTAGATCTTAGTTGGATGAAATGTAATTTATGGAAAGCCTTCCATCTTGAAAGAGGTGGCTGCATTAAAATATATCTGGTTACCATTCAGCCTAGGAAACAGCCCTAATCAGAGTGTATTAAAACCAAATCTGTAATGCACAGATGGTGATGCATACACGCGGTGGAATACTATGGAACAAATGCCCTGCAGCTACTCACAGCGCCCTGCATGAACGCTTTCAGAAGCATCCCATCGGGTGAAAGGAGCCTGGCGCAAAGAACACTCAGTGCGTGAGGATATTTCCACTAATAAAAAACAGACGAAAGGACTCATTGGGTCAGAGTTCAGGGGAGAGGTGACTTCTGGGCCTTCCGTGACCAAAGGACCCAGGCATGATTCTGGAAGCCCTGGTAACAGTTTGTTTCTTGATGTGGAGGAACATGGGAGTGTTCACTTTGGGAAATCCTTTGAGCTGAAAACTTGCCCTAAGTGTTTAAAAGCTTCCTGGTTTCAGGCTGAAAATTGTTGGGCTGATGGGCTGTCTTGGCAGCTTATACAGAATCTGCCCCTATGCTCAGTTTTTTAGAGACAAGGATCACCCACCTCCTATTTTTATTCCTTCAGGCCTCAAACATTTAAGTCTGACTGGGCATCATTGAGTGAGAAGGAGGAATAATCTAGTCCACGAGTCTCCCCCACCCTACTCCGGTCTGGTGAGCATTACACCATTGGATGCCTTGATCAATAACCCGGGGCAGGAAAGGAAGCTGGTGGTGCTGGCATTTAAACATATCCTATCATGTCTCCCGCAAATGTTTGTGCCTTGGAGATGGACCATACCCTGTTATTTTGGAACCAACTAAAATCACATGAAAGAAGCTCTGGGAGGAAAACACGAGAGTGTCTCCATGTGAGGGGCTTAGCAGCAGCTGTTTCTACACCGTGAGGAAGACTAAATGGTTCCAGCGTTTCTACTAAAATGCTCCCTTCTCACTGATGACAGTAGGTGTAGCAGAACAGACGGACCTGGGAATGAGTCCATCTCTGCCGCCAAACCATCTAGGTGACCCAAAGCAAGTCACTGACCTCCAAGCCTCAGTTTCCACACCTCCGAAGTGGGACAGGAGACCCTACTTTGGGTGGCTAAGAAGATAGTGGATATACAAGGGACCAGTGTGAAGGCTGGCACACAGAGATACACCCTGGGCATCCATTCATTTGGGAACATGTATGAGCCAGGCAACAGAGACACAGAGATACGGTAGTGATTCCCCACCTCTTGGAGTTTGCCTTTTGGGGTGGGCAGCCAATAAAGACACGAGTAAACAACATGCTCTTCTAGAACGCATGCTATGAGTAGCTGTCAAGGGAATAAACAGGTGGTGAGATGGAAAAAACGGTGGGGTTTGGTCTACTTTATGTAGGGGTCAGGAGGCCTCTCCAAGGAGCTGATGTGACCTGAGACTCTAAGGACAGGGACAAATAAGGCACATGGAGAACAGGGACTGGGGGTACAGAGGGATGCAGGCAAAACCAGCAATGGCAAAGGACCTGGCATTGGGGTAACAGTGAAGAGATTGGTGTGGCTGGAGGACGGGGCAAGGAGGAGAGAGAGGAGGTGAGGTGGGGGACTGGGCAGGAGCACAGGCAGGACTTGGAGGGTGGCAAGGGCTTGGTGATAAGCAGGGAGGGGAAGACACTGGCAGTACTCATCTGGGACAGTGTGATCTGACTTGCATCTTCAGGACACCTTTCTGGACATAGTGTAAGGAATGGATTGTAGAAGGGCAGACAGAAGGGACACTAGTGAGGGGATTGTGGTCATCCAGGGAGGAGTGTGGTGACTTAGTCTAAGAAGGACAGAGGTTCAGGAGAGGGAGGGACACAAACAGATGGAAGAGAGCCCAGTGGTGGAAGGAACAGGCAGTGAGAGGAGGAAGAGGAGGCCTCCCAGAGCCTGGAGACCCCAGGAGCATGAGTCCAAGCCCCAGTGAACAACAGGAAAGGCCAGCAGGTGTGGGTGACAGCAAAGGGCCCGCACAAGGTCAGGTAGAGAGTTGCAAATACAAGTTCAGTAGAGGGAGGTCAAATTTGTAAGGGGCATTTAAAGCCTGGGATATTGGGCGGCACCCATAGCTCAGTCGGTAGGGGGCCGGCCACATGTACCCAGGCTGGCAGGTTCAAATCCAGCCTGGGCCAGCTAAACAACAATAACAATTGCAACAAAACAAAAAAATAGCCAGGTGTTGTGGGCAGGCATCTGTAGTCCCGGCTCCTTGAGGCTGAGGCAAGAGAATCACTTAAGCCCAAGAGTTTGAGGTTGCTGTAAGCTGTGACACCATGGCACTCTACTGAGGGAGACCTATTGAGACTCTGTCTCAAAAAATAAAATAAAGTGTGGGATATTGAATGAGCTTCTTAGAGGACTGGGCCTGGTTCTAGTCTTGAGGGTCTCCAGCATTTGAAGTCAGGCCAAGGAGAAGCCAGCAAAGGACACTAAGAATTGGTGGCTGTCCCAGGGGGAAGTTGGGATGTGCACCATCTCGGGCACCCAGGCGAGTTTCCAAAGCAGTGAGTGGTCAGGGCACTGCCTGAAATCAGGGGTCCCAGGAGAAGGGAGTGATGTCCTGACATGGCAGCACAGGGTTGATAATGAACTTAACATGGGTGTTTCAGTGCCTGGTGGCCAGGTAGCCCCCTGAGGCCACAGAGGAGTGAATGAAGGTGAGGCAGGATGCTAAAAGATTCCACAGCTGAGTAAAGCTTTAACACGGCCACTTTGGAATGGAGTTTGCTGTACGCTGAGGTGTCTTGCCGCTCTCCACTTTTCACAAGGACCCACATGGGGTTCCTAACCCCTCAAGAGGCCTGCAGCTCCTCCAAGGCCATTCCCCCATCTTCTCTCCTATAGAGTAATGTGTTGCTCAGGATCATGGCGATAGCCACTGGGCTCTGGAGGGTGATGTGGGGAGCTGCTAAGGCCTTGTTCATATTCAGAAAGTGTCCCTCTTGCTGGGTGTGGTGGTAGCAGGGACTCTGACTCACACAAAACCATCAATAACAGGTGTGGGGTGAGCCCTGAAGCTAACCTTTCTCTGTCTCAGAGCCAAAGGGAAAATTTTCTGAAGCCATCAGCTCTCTGGGTGGATCTGAAAGAAGGGAGGCTGTGGCTTATGCCCTTCGTTACAAATTTTCCAGGTGATGTGAAAGGAGAATTTATTGGGGTCAAGAGCACAAACAGGGAAGGAAGGGGAGAGCTGTAGTGTGATGGGAAATGTTTTATTTTATTTTCTTCTATTGAGTGGAAAGTAAAGTAAATAAACTCCAAGGTGTCTTCCAAGTCTAACATACCATTTTGTAGACTCTATGTTACCAAACAAGGGAAAATGCGGTCACAAGTTCCATTCATTTAACAAGCCTTTTTTGAGGACCTTCAACATACAGTATAGGAAAAGTTAGAAGTGAATAAAAATAGATGAAAACAAATTTTTTCAGATGATGCGTTTAAACTGAGTAGGGGGTAAGAGGGAAAGAAGCTATGCGAGGGTCACTGGGAAAGTTTTGAGATACACAAAAATTAAGAAACATGAAATCATTTTGATTACTATATTTTCTCAACATAATCACCCTGACATTCTATGCAGTTCTACATTCATTTAAACCATTTTTGAAAACAGTCTTCCCACTCAATTTTCTTCAAATGCTATAACCTCACTTTCATAGGCATGAACAGTGTCTGCGGAGCTGGAGAACCTTCTTCCTTGAAGGAAATAATCCTATGGGGCCAGGTCAGGACTGTATGGTGGATGAATCATAAGTTGAACCTCTGTGGACTCCAGGAACTCAATGGTGATGTTGGCTGTGTGGGTGGACATATTGTCATGGTGCAAGATGGTCCCCCACAGTCTTGTTCTTGGACACTGTTCTTGAAGCTTCCCGAAAACTTTGGGTAGGCACACTGTCGTGTATCACTGGGCAGTGACAGTCTTTTGTTCCTCCAGAGGATCAGTTGTGACACGACCACTTTTGGAGAAGAAAGTTGCCACCATTTTCTTTCAGATGCTTCCGCACCACCTTACTTTTGTGGGATGTTCACCCAGAAAAATCTACACTGGATTGATGCTTATTTTCTGGATCAAACTGTAAATCCAGGTTTCATCACCAGTGACAATGTTAGAAATGTGTCTAGACTCAGCTCTGTCAAACCTGACCCACATTTCTTCACACCATTCAACATAGATGAGCTTTTGTTCATCTGTCAGAGTGTGAGGAGCCGTCAGGCTGAAACTGTCCTGACTCAAAGATAACCAGGCAGGGTTTTGGACACTGTCAGTGATCTAATGCCCCCACATGAGATTACTCAGAGTGATCTTCAGCGCCCTTAACTGTCATTCAAACGTTTCTGCAAACCATTTTTTCCACAGTAGCAATGTTTTCCTTAGTCCCTTTGGTCACCAGATGCCTTCTCCTCTCCTTGTCTTTCGGTGAGGTTCAGCCTCTTCTAAATTCTTGAAATCACTGAAAAATGGTCATGTGGGAAGGAGAAAGGTCCACAAAAGCCCACAGCAAATGCTCAAGGCTTTGAGCTTTAATCCACTTTTAAAAAATCACAGAAAAATCACCTTGCTAAAGTGTTATCTTCCCAGCTCTGTAGCTGATCCCAACTGAGTACACTGGAAACAAATGAAGCATCCCAGTGACATCAAAGAATCAAGCAAGTTGAAACATGCAGGGGTGAATTGGAAAGGCTGCTGCTGTTGACTGTGTTTTTGAGAAATAAAATAATGGACCATAACATAATATGTCTCAAAACTTTTGTAGTGACCTTCAAATCTATAGAATTCCTCTGGGCCGCACATAACCCAACCCCCCAAATAACTGTGGCCTTGGCATCATAGACATTGGTTTCTCTTACACATAAAAGAAGTTGGGGAAGGGGGAGCCAGTCCAAGGCTTTTTTGGTGACTCTGACTTTGCCAGGGGTTTGCTCTGACACACTAAGACCAGTCCCTGCACTTATGATCCAGGATAGAGTTAGAACTTTGATCACTTTTGGCCAAGAGCTAGGGAGAGAAAATGTGATGTGGGCTCCACTCCAATGCAGAGTTTCCTGGAGGTCACAGGCATTTCTGATGCATCTTATTAGCCAGAACATCACCCAGGCCAGTTGTAGCTGCAAGGGAGGCCGGGCCTTTCTTTGAGTTGGGCAGTAATAATGGACATTGTTATTTTGAGAGAAGAGAAGAAAGTCTGCCACAGAGGCTGATGTATACAAATCAGAATATGCAAAACAGATTAAAATAGGTGAATATTCACTGCACAAATGAAGTGTTGCTTTACCTCCATAGTACAAGCCGCAGTCTGTGGCTCAGCATTTGGGACTCTCTGTTATGGTGCCTCAGGCTACCTTTCTAAACCCAGGACAGCTCAAACAGCCCAGGACTTCTGCTAACCTGGTAGTCCCTGAGCTCTGAGTCTTTGCTTACTTTGCACTGGCTTGAGCTTCAATTCATGAATAAGGGACTGGGGGAAGCCACAATGTGGGCAAAGAAAGAGCAAATGCCAAGACAGAAGCACACACATGCACGGGTACACACACACTTGTGAATGGCTCTACCAGAAGACAGTGTCCACTGCACACAAACTCAGAGATGGGGGGGGGGGCAGTGGACTGGCCAACCAGCCGGAGGATCAGCCTGGCACATGAGCATTGGAGAGTAATGTGGTGAGCTCCCCAGGGACGGAAGTTCCTGGGGACTTGTCCATCCAAATAACAGATGGCACATAGAGATGACCTCACAAGCTCGCAGTGTCCCTGGTCTTCTTATCCCCAAAGAACATGTTCAACCTCACCTCTTTATGTTTATCCAAATCCTCCAAAGAGAGAGACCTTTCTTTGACTGTGGAAGGCTTGTCTGTTTGCAAACACTTAAAAGTACAACTACGCTGTACTGTTCTCATGCACAGCTCCTGCTGGGTTCTAAATGTCCCTTGGGGGACATGAAAATTAGGCGAAACCTCTAACTTGTGGTACCAATGTATGCTTGCAGCTGAGGAAGGGAACTCAGATTTAAATTCTGACGGATTCTCAAAGAGGTCTGTGCCCCCAAAAGACAAAGAAGAATTAATTATTTTGGTTTTCAGGGCTAGCTGAACTCAATAGCATGACAGTGACCCTGGGGAATTGAAGATCTACACCAGGGAAAAGAGAGATGAAAAAAGAAGAGACCAGACAGTGGCAGGTCCCAGCAGGCTTGCTCAGCCCCCCCCCCACCTCGGGGGGGGGGGGCTGAGGGAGGCCAGAGACCAGGCTAGATTTCTGCCATGCAGCAGGGACAGACGTCCACCCAATAGCACACGCTGTTGAGTGTGAGGCAGACGCACTGATGTCTGTGTGGAGGAGTAAGGGCAATTTTTGAATATTTTTTTTCTTTAAGCAGAGCAGTAAATAAGAACTTAACAAAATGTTTTTTAGATGGCCATTTTAGAACTCTCCTAATTTGTTGCCATTAAGTTGGACTTTACTACTTATAAGAGACCTAGATTTTAGTATATTGCTTTTTGTAAGCTGTTAATCACAAGAGATGATTCAAAGTAAATTCAGCTAATATTCCAACCACCATTTATGATTTTGATTATATGGAAAGTTTTATTTATTTTTAAGCAAATATCAGTTTTATTTATTTGTTCATTATTTCAGAATATTAGGGAATACATGTTTTGTTTACATGCTTTGTTTTTATACAGACTGAGATAGTTATACATCTAGCTATGCCCTTACCCTAAGTAGTATGCACTGTATCCAACAGCTATGAATTTACCCATCCCCAGCTGGGTGCAGTGGCTCATGCCTGTAATCCTAGCACTCTGGGAGGCCAAGGCAGGTAGATTGCTTGAGCTCAGAAGTTGGAGACCAGTGTAAGCAAGAGTGAGACCCCATCTCTACTAAAAATAGAAAAAACTAGCTAGAGTGGTGGCAGATGCCTATAGTCCCAGTTACTCAGGAGGCTGAGGCAAGAAAATTGCTTCAGCCCAAGTCTGAGGTTGCTGTGAGCTATGATGCCATGGCACTCTAGCCTGGGCAACAAAGTGAAACTCTGTCTCAAAAAAAAGGTTAATTTTATGTTATGTTTAACCTCCTAAAGATAGGAGGGAAAAGAAGAAATACAGTTTTCTTATTATATTCAGGGACCTAAAGAACATCCAAGCCCAGGTAAAAAATTACCCCCTCTGTCTAACAGAGAGTCTTGCTTAGGAAGTCTGTGCTAGTTCCAAAGTGTCTGGCTTTAGTTCCAGACCACAGATATTGCTGGAGAAAAAGTTTGATTTACACCCTTTTCTGAGGTCCCTGAAATCAAAATCAGCATCAGGGCTGGGCATGGTGGCTCATGCCTATAATCCTAGCACTCTGGGAGGCTGAGGTGGGTGGATTGCTTGAGCTCAGGAGTTTGAAACCAGCCTGAGCAAGAGTAAGACCCCATCTCTACTAAAAATAGAAAAAACTAGCTGGGCCTGGTGATGGCTGGCACCTGTAGTCCCAGCTACTCTGGAGGCTGAGGCAAGAGGGTCACTTGAGCCCAGAAGTTTGAAGTTGCTGTGAGCTATGATGCCCTGGCACTATACCCAGGGCGACAGAGTAAAACTCTGTCTCAAAAGATGAATGAGATGAGATAAGATGATAAGATAAGAAGATGAGATGAGATGAGATGAAATGTAAAATAAAATGATTTCCTTCCCCTCCCCCAGGTTGATTTTCTTCGGATTTATTTCCATATGTGCCCTTATCTATTGATTCCAATTTGGTTGTTGAGTATATTTGTTTATTTCTCATTTTTGTGATGTTTCACTTAGAACAGTGGTTCTCAACCTTCCTAATTTTCATTTCCAAGGAAAATGCAATGTATTTTCAGTGTTGTGGGGTCGCGACCCACAGGTTGAAAACTGCTGACTTAGAAGAATGGTTTTCAGTTCCCTCCAGGTTCTCCAAAAATTACTAGATAACCATTTATTTTTTAAATGGCTGAGTAGTAAGTACTCCACAGTATGCATGTACCACATTTTATTAATACATTTATGCAGAAAGTTTCATTTTAATAAAACAGGAGCTGTGGGGAGGGAAGCCTGGGACTGCGGGTGGTCACATGAATCCCTCTTTGATGTTTAACAGTGCAGTATTCACAGGACCAGGACAGCATCATTGAAAGCGGTGTATACTTTCAGACCACACATGTAACCCAGACAGGACTTTATTAAAATATAAGTTAGATTTCATTATACAATAGAAAAAGCCATTCTCGCATCAATTATCTTGCTTCCTTCGAATTTCCATAGCCCCCCAAAGGGCTCAAGCGCTACCCTGAATAGATCATGGGAATTAGAAATAGAACAGATCTGTCTACTTATAGGACATGATTTGATTTTAGATTTCTATTTTATTCAGGTGGTCGTTCACTAAAGCTTTATTGAACACCTATGTTATGAAAAATCATCCCAAACTTGGCCTGCCTGGGGATGTTTCCATCTGTGAATAAACCCGTGTGTGATGTTGCTACTTACTGATTAACCCCACTGCTCAGAGCCCAGGTCTGTGAAGTTATTTGCAGATTTCTGTCCATGGGAGAAGCTAAGCTCCTATTGATACATTGCCCTGTAGAACGCGAAGCAATGTTCTATCTAACCTAGCAATTACATTCTAGCATGCCATTTTCCAAAATTCCTAGAAATATCCGATTCTTGAAAATCCTTTCTGAAATGGCATGACTATTAATATTATGTGTGTTCCCTTATTATTGATTAAATCTATCTTTGGCACATAATTATTCCGTATTGGTATTTTGGTCCATTTGTGCTGCTATAACAGAGTGCCACAGGCTGAGTTCTTTATAAAGAACAGGGTTTTATTTCTCACAGTCCTGGGAACTGGGAAGTCTAAGATCAAGGGACCATCTTCACGTGGCATAACGTGGACGGGGAAGAGAGGATGAATGCCATCTTCCCAAGTGACCGAAGAGGGAAAGAGCAGCCTGGCTCCATCAGAAGCCCCCTTGACAATGGCCTGAGACCCCTTTGTGGGGAAGGAGTCTTCATGGTCCAATCACCTCTTCAAAGCTCTGTCTCTTAAAACTATCCCACTGGCACCCAGAGTTTGGAGGGGACGCGTTCTAACCGTAGCAGCTGGGAGGACATTGCAATTTTAACTGTCTGAAAGTTACACTCTGTGTTGGGAAAGGTACACAGAAACATGCATGTCAAGTCTGGCCCTGGCAGCTGTGACATAACACAGGCAGCACTAAGGGCCTCGGGAAGGGTGGAGGAAACACGGTAGGAGTCAAAAGAGAACCACGATTTGTAGCCAGAAACTTGGCGAAATCTTTATAACAGAAAGGCACCCCTTTGGGAGCCTGGGAAGTGAAGAGGGGTCGCTGATGACAGTCCTGCTCCCTCCTCCAGGAAAATTTGGTTTCGTCCATCTTCTCTTTCTCTCCCCATCTTTCTTGTCTGTTTTTAATTTTCCACCCCAGATCCTCCTTTTGCCTTACTCATCTGTCTTCATCCTTCCTGTCCCGCTGTTTCTCTTTCCACTCGACCTCTCCCTTCTTGCCACTCCCTGCAGAGGAGAAGGAGGGCTGTGGCTGGGCAGGGGCCACTCCTCAGAGGGGGGCTGTGGGATGCAGGGAGTTCGGGCTATGCTGCAGGGGGGATGGAGCTCAGTTTAAAAGAGAAGTCACTCCAAAGACACAGATGATGGGAGAAGAGGGCAAGGAGTCCGGTGACCAACATTCATTCAAAATGGTTTCATGAGCTGGGCCGTTCCCTGTAACAGGCAATTTAACACAATATCAATATTTATGTGGCAGTGATACAGCTGGTACTAAAACATCTGTAGCTTGGTCTCAATAAGGACACAGTCTGAGCTTTTGGATGGAGACAGGAAAATTCCTCCCTGGAGCTGAAATCACTCTCCCTGGGGGCCAGGAGGCCCCTTTGGCGCTCAGGAAGAGCAGCCGGCTGGATGGTCCCTTGCAACCCTCCAGGGTTAGTGCAGCTCCTCAAAACCAGCTATCCCTTGTCCTTCTAGTTCATTCTGGCTCATTATCCCCTCATCAAGCCAGGGGTCCCCTGAGTGCAGTGCAGAGACCAGAGATCATTTTCCCTATCAGGAAACCACAAAATCAGTGTGTGCTCACCCGCCCGTGCCTGGGCCAAGATCACTTAGGATGCTCCGCGTTTCATCCCCAGGCCTCAAAGAGGCGTTTCAGAGCAAAGCCTTCTGGGGAAGTTAAGAGCTGTCTGGTCAGCAGCCCCAAACAAATTTTACTTTGATCACATCCCTAGCTGGGAACAGTATGAGATTCTATGAAATGCAACAGTAGAGTGATCACCATTGTGAAAAGTGTCTCACAAGCTTGGTCTATGAAAACCCTTTCCTTGATCAAAGGGATCTTTTCCATTGTCCTTTTCTCTCTCGCCAGCAAACACCAAAGCAGGAAATCACATGGTAGCTCTATCCTTAGGGAGCTCTCAGGCCAGCCACAGACACGTGCCAGGTCAGGCAGAACAGTGGCACTCAGCCAGGCACAAGGGCACATGCAACCTCCCCCTGGCAAGGACCTGAGGGAGCAAAACCCTCAGAAAGAGTCACCATGTGGTCTGGGCTCTGAACACACTGGAGCAGCCAGAGACAGCTTCCAAAGAAGTTGGTATCTCCCAGCTTGGTGCCTCCCCAGCTTTCTTTCTGTTCCCTCCCTCGCCGAGGCTGTTGCAGCTCTGCTCACCCTTATCGGTCACCTGCACCAGGTCAGGGAACCTGGGGCCAGCACCTGCACTCCCTTACAGCCTGCACAGAGACACAGAGTGGGCCGGTCCCCACCTGATGAGTGGTGGATCACTCAATAAATACTCCCCCACCCTCACCCCGAGTTAGGAAGACTCAGAGATGCGTGCTCTGCCCTGGCTCCCTGAGTTCCCAGGTATCCCCAGCAGAGGTTGGCCTTGCTGTCCTTGCCTTGTAGCTGTCCCTTCCCTCTCTCCCCTTCCCAGTGTTTTCTCCACTTTGTAATAAACACGTGCTCCCTTTCTGTCTCGGTCTGCTTCTGGCAACACAAAGCTGAGACACCCCCTCTTCCTCCTTTCTCCCCTCCTTCAGCTTCACACCTCTTGCTCCAGAAAATCTGTGAGGAAAACATCTCCCCCTGTTCTAGGCAAGTCACACTCCTCTGCCATAGGCAGGCGGGATGAAAAAGAAGGCAGAGAACATTCTTCTTTCCATCCCTTTTGTCCTCTCTTTTAAGATACAGCATTAGTCAAAATCTGGGATTATGTAAAGCCTCCAACTAGGGGAGGTGAACTGTGAGTTGAATTTTGACAAATAAGAATGATAATAAATACCCAATCAGGACCTATGTCTTAGCTGTTTAGGCTGTTACAACAAAGTTGGGTGACTTTTTAAAAATGGAAATGGATTTCTGGAGGCATCAGCAGATTTGGTGTCTGGTAAGGGCACCCTCTTGGTTCACAGTGGTATCATCCTGGCAGCCAGGCAGAGGTCTGGGTTGCTTCAGCCCAGAAAGAGGGCACTAATCTCACTCGTGAGGGTTCCACCCCAATGACCTAATCACCTCCCAAAGGCTCTACAGCCTATTATAGTCACCTAGGAAGGTAGGTTTCAACATAGAGATTTGGGAGGATGTAGGACCTTAGGAAGTGAGGAGCCTGCCTGGCCACAGCTCACTGGCCAGCAACAGGGGACTGAGGGCTCAGGGAGAGATAAGGGGCTAGATGAGGGAGGGGGAGGAGTTGTGATTGGGGGGGTGCAGGGACTGCCAGCCTGTGACAGAGGATGGCTCCATTCTGTGCCCAGAAGGGAAGCCTTGTCTAGTCTCCTTACTGTCCTTGTAATCATCGGAAAATGAAGGTGAAGTGTCCACATTCTCACTGCCATTCTCAATATGTGCATCCCCCCCTGGTCCCCACTGTGGTGAGATCCAGAAAAGAGGATCCTCCAGGCTGTCTGTGCCTCTCAGCTTCGCTGTCTCAGTTTGTCACGGTTTGCTCTTCCCCACACCCTCTGGCTCTTTCTCCTTCTTCCCTCCCTCCTTCCCTTTCCCCTCCCTCTTCCTACTGTTTCTTCCTTTCTTTTTCTTTCTCTTTCTTTTTACAACTATTTCTTTTTTTTTTTTTATTAATTGATAGCAGTATACATTAATGCAAGCATGGGGTACATTGTCCTGTTTTAATATACAATTTGAAATACTTTCATTAAGCTGGTTAACATAAATTTCATGTTATTTGCTTAGTCATTGTATTA
>CAUYQV010000456.1:0-5000 GCA_963574575.1 Galagoides demidoff
GTCCCCCTGGGTAGAGTGCTATGGCATCGCAGCTCACAGCGACCTCCAACTCCTGGGCTCAAGCGAGTCTCCTGCCTCCGCCTCCCAAGTAGCTGGGACCACAGGTGCCTGCCACAATGCCCGGCCATTTTTTGGTTGCAGCCATCATTGTTGTTTGGCGGGCTGGGCTGGGGATTCAAACCCGCCACCTTAGGTGTACGTGGCCAGCACCTTAGCCTATTGAGCCACAGGCGCCGAGCCAGAAGCAAAGAAAATATTCTAATGTCACTTTCCTAGACAAGCCATCTCAGAACTCCCATCCATGTCAGATTATCCTCTTTTATATTATATTAAGGACCATCTTCCTTAACACAGTATTGCCTGTTGGTTCATCTCCTCCTTAACCTGGAAGTAGTGCAAGCATCACTTACTGTACCACGGGGTGGCGTGAACTTCTAGCACTCTCTTTCACATCGTATATAGAGGGGATCCTCAAATAAAAAAGAAGGTATATAAGCAGAGGTCCTGTGTATTCAGCCAAAAATACCTAAAAATAAGAGGGTGATTTGGATTAAGCAATGCATTTTTATAGATTTTTTGAAGTTTGCTTATAAGCATGAACTTTAATGCACTACATAAGCTGGTGAAATGGACTGGTGAATATCTCCTTTCTTTTAAAAGAATTAGTTTAGGTGCCAATGCAAATATTGTTTTCCCTGAAACAACCAGCCAGAGTTAAAGAGAAAAGATAATACATGAATGATTAAAAATGAAAAATATTTAACCTAATAAATAAACTTCTTTAGATACCATACAAAGAAAAGTTTGTGAATTAAAAAAAAAACTATTATGAATATATTATGTATGTTTCCCTAACCCTGTATACAGCCCATCTTCTAAATGAACCGTCCCAATCAGTGAAGAGAATGGGCTATAATAGTTTTATTTTTTCATTTTCTTTTTGCTTTCCATGGCCCAGTCATCTTGAAATCAATTGAATTGACTATGATTCAAATTTAAATTAGTCCTCTCTATTTGAAATTTTATACTTTAATTCTAATGAATTCATTTGTACAGTTAAAAGAATTACTTATGATTACTAGAGCTGGTGGTAACCACATGTGTGGATAGAGATGTCTGAACTGTAGAGAGACACTGAAGAGATTCAGAATGATAGACCAGGCTCAGTGGCTCATGCCTGTAATCCTAGCAAGCTGGGTGGTGGAGGTGGGTGGATCACTTGAGCTCAGGAGCGGAGATAAGTCTGAGCAAGAGCAAGACCCCATCTCTACTAAAAATAGAAAGGAAAGCTAGCTGAGCATTGTGGCAGGTGCCTGTAATCCCAGCTAGCTACACAGGAGGCAGAGGCAAGGGGACCACGTGAGCCCAAGAATTTGAGGTTGCTGTGAGCTATGATGCCATGATGCTCTACCAAGGGCCATAGAGTGAGACCGTGTCTCAAAAAAAAAAATAAATAAATAAAAGATAATTCAAAACAAAGCTGTATGACTACAGAAAGATTACTTAGAAGATGAGCTTTAGAATCTGATGACTGTCCACTGTTGGTTTTGTTTTGATGCTAAAACCAGGTTAAATATACTTCTTCTGAAATAAACAGAGAAGGGAAAATAATTTACTTCTCAGTGTTCAAAGAGAAGATAAAAAAAAAATACATACACAACAGTAATGACCTTGACCACTTTTACCAACTTTGCTTGCTTTCACCCATAGTCAGCACTTGTGGAGGTAGAGAACTTGGACATCTGCATTTTGCTCAAATATACACTTGTGGGTGTTGACTGGGAATTAACGTTCTACATTTCTGGTGAGAATTCTGTGGAGTAAGATAGTGAGAATTTGTGATAGCTGTGCGTGGTTTTACAGACATGTATGTGATACGCATGTGTCTTTGTAGAGTTTAACCCATATAGAGGTTTATGCATATGAATAATTACACACACGTATATAGGGTGGGCAAACAGTTTGTGTGCAATTAAAACAGTGTGCGATTTACAATTGGACTTTGTGGCCACCACCTGCACAAGCAGTTATCTGTATGTGGAGAGTCTCCAGTTATAATTACGCCTTTTAGAAATATATATTATCTCGTGAGCCAGGAAAGATTTGTACATGAGAATACAAACAGACATCGGATCAATTCACTATAAAGACAACCTCCTGTGAGAAATGGCCTTAACTTATGGTTTAGTGCTCGCCTGATCATCCCAGCATAAAGAGAATGTTTACCACCTGTGAATGTGTAATGACAGAATGTCAATACTCTGGAATAATGAAGAAGGAGACTTTTTTTTTTAGGACAAGAAAATGTTTAAAGTATTTATTTCAACAACTCTTGATCTAGTAAAGTCAAATGTGAGCAAATTCCCTAGGAATATATCAAGAATGAAAAAATGCTATGAACGGTAGTTAACTTGAACCAACTATCACTCTTTATTAAGTTAATAAAAAAATACTATTGCAGACATAAAGGTTCTTTGGATCAGAGGAAATTAAACTACACTCTTATCTCAATCATCTCTTAAAAATAATTCTGGAGAGGCTACAGCACATAGAAATAGATTTTAGGAGGCCCAATATTTTATTACAAATATTGTTCGGGCTGAAACACAGACAGGGCCGAGATATGAAGAATGTATCTCAAAAGCGCTGGAGGACGGTAATGAGAAATGTGGACATGGCACCTTTAAGAAAAAAAATCCATTTAAGTCCAAACAGAAGAATGAAAGATATTTTATTAAACTTAGAAAGCAATCAGAAAATAGTTTCAGAGTAAGGAAAACATAGGCTAGATAGACAAATATGAAGACAGCCTTCTGAAAATGAAATCACTCATCTTCTACCAGGAAAGAAAAAGTAAAAACAGAAATAAAACTGAATAAACAAACCACAATGTAGACATAGGGCAGCCCGAGCAAAACATAAAAACTGCAAAGAATTGGAATCCCATTTTAATCCAAAATTCTAGTAGAGATTTTAGATTCTAAAAAGGTAGAAACAGCTTTTTCTTATTTTGAAGCTATAGCCTGTATTTAAGTTCTAATTGATTTTCATTATCAAATTATATTCACATTACTTTTTCCTGAAAATTTCCCTCTATTAAATAAGTCATAACAGATTTGTTACTTCTATGAGCCACGGAATGTTCTTGGGCGTATTTGGAATCTTTGTTTAACCCTCAACTTTGTATATGTCTAAACCAAAAAGGGAAGAAGGCAATAATGGGTTTAAAAATCTGAATTGCTGAGGACGATATGTTTAGAGTGTGCTTAGTACATTTCATTCTGTGCTGGAAAAAAAGTGTATGAGAGCTATCATGATTAAGGTGTTTTCCGATTTACCCTCTTGGTCTCTAAAATTACAACTGGTATTTGGAAATAAAATAGTATATTTCAGAGTTGTTGAAAATTAACAACAAAAATAAAGTAATTCTAATTTTAATTTCCTAAAGATAAAAGATCTACTAAAATAACACTCTGAGAGTATTTCCCAGGGGTAATATATTAACGTCACTTTGTACCTAGTGAATATTAGAGGGTCCCCAAAGTCGCCCCTACCGTGGCCATACATAGGGGAAAATGGAAAATTATAGCTAAATGTACCTTCTTTTTTTTTTTTATTAATTGATTTCTGTGTACATTGATGCAAACATGGGGTACATTGTGCTGTGCTGTTTCATATACAATTTGAAACACCTTCATCAAGCTGGTTAACATAACTTTCATATCATTTGTTTAATCATTGTGTCAACACATTTATATTCTAGTTCTAGAAAAGTTCACTTGTACCCTTGTTAGACAGATATATAGGTAATCTTTCCCATCATTTTCTAATGGCAGCGATTTATATCATCCCTGACATCCAATCCCACATCTTTGAGCACATGGGTGCCTGCCCATGTCTGTGTGTTTGTGTGTGTGGTATTGGGTGGGTGCGTATATCCACTGGAGCCCTCCTAGAATTCTTCCCATGCTATGCTAATTAGATGGTAATGAGCTCTAGATCAGTTAAAGATCACTAGGAACTTCTTATTGTATACTTTCCCACCATGGAACAGTTCCCAGGCACAATTTAGTTCCAAACTACAATTCAGTTCCCACTCTCTGCCCTTAGCCACTTCCTTGCCAGCCCTAACAGCCTGATTCACTCAAAATGTAGCAGAAATAATATATATGAAAAAATAATGTAGGAAAAAAATATAGGAGACTGGATGATGTATGTTCTGGTTGTCTACCACTGTGTAATAAACCATGTCTGAACCGCAATGGTTTGTTATGCTTCTGTAGGTTGACTGAGCTCAGCTGGGAGGCTCTTTATTAGGGTTTCTCATGCAGCAGCAGTCAGGTGAAAGGGGGGCTGAAGTTATCTAAAAGCTTCACCTGGACAGTGGCTTCACTCACCATGGCTGGTACCTCAACTGGGATGGTTGGAAGAGCTAGTGAATAACTAGGCATTTCTCTCTCCATGCTCTCTCTCTGCTCAACTTTTCAGTGTTAAACTGAGTTTCCTCATAATGTGATAGTCTCAGAGCTTCTTACCTGTTAGCTAGCAGGGCAAGGCAAAAGGCTTCTTCTGATGTAGCTTGAAAGTCACCCGGCACCACTTCTGCCACATGCCATTAGATGGGATTTAAGGACACAGGGGCATGACTACCAGAAGGCATGGTCAGTTACTGGTGGTGGGAGGTCCAACATGAGGGGGTGACACGGTCAAACAAGGGGGGTAGGAGGGAGCACATTTGGAGCCTAGAGACTAAAGGATAAGAAAAGTGAAAGGCTCTTTTAGGGTTTTGATAGATCTCAAAGGAGAAATTCAACATTTCAGCTACATTATTGGCTTAGTAAGACTTAAAGCAAGATACTACCAACTAGCTAGCAGTTACAGTATTATTCCTGTAGGAAATTTCACTTTGAGTGAAATACATACAGTGGTTTTAAAGCAAAGTATTTTGAACACAATCAATTTGTGAATGAGGAACTGGGAAACTGCTGATTAAAGACACC
>CAUYQV010000456.1:10000-38025 GCA_963574575.1 Galagoides demidoff
CCTGGGCTGGGCGTCTGCTCTCTGGGCCGCAACTGGTGCCTCGGCCGCCTGGGCCGGCTGCGGCCTCAGTGGTGGGGATCGCTTTCTACCCTTGCCAAATAGCCCCTGAACGCGGAAGTGTGAGGCTCCCTATCGCAGCTGTGTGGGTCCGAGTTGCGCGGAGCCCGGCCGGCTGAACGCAGTTGGTTTGCCGGGCAGAAGGCGCAGTCTGCTGCTCCGTCCCCAGGCGCTGAACTGAGGTAGCGACGGTGGGTCTGCAGGCTGTAACTAGCCCACTGCTTTAGCGTTCGGGGTTCGTGTTACGTGAGTAATGCTTGTCCCAAACGCCCCTGAAGGACGTCTCCCCTCCCTGGGTCCCCAGACGCCTCGGACCTCGCTTGCTCAACGGGAACGTTACTGCAGCTGCTCCTCAAAAGGAGGCTCTGCTGTTCCAGCAACCCGCAGAAGACAGGCTCTGGCGAGGTGTCAACAAAAGATCCCTTTGCCCAGGCTACATGTAGGCCGGGGCCTGAAGAGCCTGTACACGCTGGGCGCACTGAGCAGCGGCCATAACAGAGCCCCAGGAGACCCCAGCTTCCTAGGACAGGAAGCTGTTCTGTCACCACCTCGGTCAAAAGAGAAAGAGTCACGGGCTCTAGCGCGCTCTTGCTGTCGCTCTAACTGTGAGTGTCCTTGGAATTCCTCCGTGGCTTTCCAAGGCCAGAAGGCCATCCGTTAAAGTGTCTCAGCCAACCAAACATCCCGCAGAAACTCCTTTGGCGGGAAGGACATTCCTGGCACGGAGTGACAGCTAAAGCATCCTCCTGAGAAGAGATTTCCTTTCTCCTTACTCGCAAAGAGGCTGTTCTTTCCCAGGATCTTCGTGCTTCACTTTAACACCTGCTATCAAACATCGCCTGGCCTAGGACACACTGGCCAAACAGTACTAGCAAAAAAATCTAGCTCCTGGCTAAAGATGGAAATTATGAATCTTTCTACTCACTGCACTCCTGTGACCCGACCACGGGCAGACGTACTCCCATCATTCAGATCACCAAAGGCCAGAAGCTGAACGCACCCCACCTGGTGTACTCAAAGGTGGGACAGCCTCCCAAGCAGTCGGCAGACCACCTTTTCTGCCTTGGAGTACAGGCACTGCAAATATAGAAATAAAAAACTGAATGAGTCATAGTGTCTGTAGGCTCTTTTTCTCCTCTAATCCCAGAACTAAAAAGGACCCATGAAATCCCCAACTTCAAACTAATTTTACAGATAGTGAAACTGAGGTGCAGTAGGCCATAAGAAAGTACACTTGTTTCTAAACTCTGCTTTCCCCCCTACTCTAAGGATGAAAGCAGTCAATACCAGAATATAACTTCAGGTTCTCCCTGCAGTAAATTGGCATAGCTACTGGGTGTGTGATAGGTGTAGAGTAGGAACCTGAAAGCAAGAGAGGACCTCAGGGCTTCCACTCATCCACCTTCCCCTCACAAATCACAAGAGAGGACCTCAGGGCTTCCTGCATTGATAATTTTGACTATCACCCTCTTCCTCCACATGCCTTATCAAGACTTAGCACAACACAGACTTCATTCTGGCACACCAGGGGATAGGACCCCTGAGCTCCCAACTCTTCTTTCTGGACCCAGCTCAGACGTCACCACCCCAAAGAAACCCCACCTGGTCCATACACCAAAAACCTTAATATTTATTCTCATTTCTTGGTGACTGTCAGCCTGCCTCTAAGACGACGGTCCTAGATGGCAAATGTTATCTGGTGTTCCCCGTCCCTGACGAGGATCACGGCCTCACGTGCAGTTTGCACACAATAAAATTAGGATGAACTTGGCATTTTACGAAAACGTCTCAATCTCTCCTTCCTCCCCATTAGCTTTTCCCTCCAACCCTCAGGCCATCGGGATTTCTCACTAAAAAAACAGCCTTCCGGACTTGGCCGGGAGAAGCTAGCCCAGGAGAAAGGGTGTGTAAGGAGAACCTCAGAGTAGGTGGAAAGAGGAAGTGTAAAAGGGAGAAGACCAGAGAGTGAGATGCTAGAAAGGAGAGCGACAAGGCAGTGTCCTGTCCCCCTCTACCGAGCTGCTGGCCTAGGGGAGGTACCGCAGCGGGAACTGCACCCGCCGCGCTGCGCTGCCCCTCCCAGTGGGCAGCCTGTGCCCTCTGCCCCACCCTGCCGCGCCTACGGGCTACCGAGTGAGTGGTGAATACAAGGGGTGGAGGGCGCCCGAATGTCCGTGAAGGAGGGGCGGGGGCAAGCCACCGCGCCTCTTGCCCCTTCTTCAACTAGAGACTCAGCAGCGGCGGCTGAGTCCCTCAACCTCGGTCATGTGATAGTCTCGAAAGCGCGAACGGCGGGGGTCTCGGCGTCTCGGGGACCATTACAAAACGCAGCCAGGAGAGCGCGTCGCTGCCACAGCCGCCGTCTCTCCTCGTCAAGACCAGCCCTGGAGAGCGGCGGCAGCTGCAGCGCAGGAGGCTGAACCGACCCAGGCAGCCCGCTTTCCCATCGAATTCGCATAAGCCCCCTTGGGTCCGCGGCCCCAGCCCTGCGTCCAGCGGCCCGCGTCCTGCGTCCTGCGTTCTCGCCCCTCAGCAGAACCTGCTAACGCTGCTACTGCAGAAACCACCAAACTTTTCCACCCCCGTGCTACTGCCTAGGGCTCGGTGTCTTTTCCACCCCTGGCTCCGCTGCGAGCCGCCAGAACAAAAAGGAGTTGCAGGCTGCCAGAACTAGATCTGCCTCCGCTTGTCCTGCCTTTCCCCTCCAGGAAAACAAGAACTCCAGAGCGGACTGGCTAAGTGTCCGGCGGTGAAAGTCCTGCTGTCACTGGCCTCCAGGACAGCAAGCCCAAACTCGGATTTAAAGGGTTGGTCTCGAGGGCCCGGTCTTTCTTCCTAGACAGCTTGGCCTAGGCGTCCCTCGGACCCAGAGAAAGCAAAGAGGCCGGGAGGAAGCACGGCCCCTGGCCTCTCGCCCCTCCGCGTCAGCTCCAGCGCTCAGTTTGGAGGAAAGAAGTGGAGAAGGCTGCGGGGAACCTGGCGCGCTCCGCCCACGACCGTGCACTCTGGTCTGCGACCGTCGGAGCCAGAAATTGCCAGTGTCTGCGAGCTGAGTTAACAAAAAAGATCAGGCGCAGAGACCCCAGGCAGCTCGGAGGAGGCCAGGGAGAGAAGCCGAGAGGGCCTCGGAGAGCGAGAGAGCAGGGTGGCAGGGCTGGACGGGCAGAGTGGGAGTTAGTCCGGGGCAGACGGCCCCGGGAGCCTGGTGCCGAGCGACTCTGCGGCCAGGTGTGGGCCAGAAGGCAGTGGAGGATCAGGGAGCTATGCCGCGGCCGGGGAAAAGCTCATACAGCGACCAAAAGCCGCCCTACTCGTACATCTCGCTGACCGCCATGGCAATCCAGCACTCGGCTGAGAAGATGCTGCCGCTGAGCGACATCTACAAGTTCATCATGGAGCGCTTCCCCTACTACCGCGAGCACACGCAACGGTGGCAGAACAGCCTACGCCACAACCTCTCCTTCAACGACTGCTTCATCAAGATTCCGCGGCGGCCCGACCAGCCTGGCAAGGGTAGCTTCTGGGCGCTGCACCCTGACTGCGGCGACATGTTCGAGAACGGCAGCTTCCTGCGGCGCCGCAAGCGCTTCAAGGTGCTGCGCGCGGACCACGCTCACCTGCACGGGGGAAGCACCAAGGGCGCGCCCGGCGCTGGGCCCGGAGGGCACCTTCATCCTCACCATCCCCACCACCCTCACCACCACCACCACCACCATCATCACGCGGCCGCTCACCACCACCATCACCACCACCCACCCCAGCCGCAGCCACCCGCTCCACCACCGCACATGGTGCCCTATTTCCATCAACAGCCTCCTCCTGCTCCGCAGCCGCCCCCACACCTCCCGACGCAGCCTCCGCAGCAACCGCCCCAGCAATCGCAGCCTCAGCAGCCGTCCCACCCTGGCAAGATGCAGGAGGCAGCGGCCGTGGCTGCTGCGGCGGCGGCGGCGGCAGCGGCAGCGGTGGGCAGCGTGGGGCGCCTGTCGCAGTTCCCACCCTATGGACTGGGATCTGCAGCCGCTGCTGCCGCCGCGGCCGCCGCGTCCACGTCAGGCTTTAAACACCCGTTTGCCATCGAGAACATCATCGGCCGGGACTACAAGGGCGTGCTGCAGGCTGGCGGGCTGCCCTTGGCGTCGGTCATGCACCACCTGGGCTACCCGGTGCCCGGCCAGCTTGGCAACGTCGTCAGCTCCGTGTGGCCGCACGTTGGTGTTATGGATTCAGTGGCCGCGGCCGCTGCTGCTGCGGCCGCAGCCGGAGTCCCTGTAGGCCCAGAGTACGGAGCCTTCGGTGTCCCAGTCAAGGCCCTTTGCCACTCGGCAAGCCAGAGCCTGCCTGCTGTGCCGGTGCCCATCAAGCCCACGCCTGCACTGCCGCCGGTGACCGCGCTGCCGCCGGCTCTCACCGTCCCTGCGGCCTCGCAGCAGCCGCCAGCGCCATCCTCCGTGTGCTCCGCGGCTGCGGCCTCTCCGGTCGCTTCTCTACTTGAGCCCAACGCCCAGAGCACCTCTGAGAACAAGGGCGGCTCCTTGCATTCGGTGCTGGTGCACTCCTAGGGGACCCAGCGGGCGGAGGGAGACGAACGGGCGGACAGACAACTGGCCCAGGAACGCACCAACTGCCCCAGAGGGAGAGGGCGCCCTGGCGAGGATCAGCAGAGGTAGCAAGGCCGAGCCTTTGCTATAAAAGAAGATATTTAATGGGGCCCCAACAACCCCGAAAAGTGGATTCTCCAGTGGTCTGAATAAATATAACACTCCTGGTGTCTGTGTTTATACTATGTTGTACAATCAGATTAAAGAAAGCCCATTTTCAGGTAAGAGTTTCTATTGTAATTAACATTATAAATCAATAAGTTATGGGGGAGGGAATATAGAAGTCTAGGAAAGCCTCATTCGCTGGCAAATTGGAAGTGGATTTGGACCCTTATTCCTGGGAGCAGAAGCTGGTGGAGCTAAACCTCCCGGGAAAAAAATCCAACAGAAAGTGACGCTGAAACGGATCTCAGCCACCAAGTTTCTCTGCGCTGTCCTCATCCTGGGCAGCCGCCTCTCGTGAACACGCAAGACAAACCTGCCGTCCACTAAGGAAATCTTTTTATTTGAGCAAGAAAAGGAGTGTTTGATACTGTTTTCTCCTGGTCAGCTACATGAGCAAGGACACGCACGGTGTCACGAATAAAGTTGCTCGGTGAGGGGCAAGGAGGGCAGGCAATGGAACCCCACTAAAGATCTTAGGGGAACGATTGCTTGACTCTGATCGGGGCTCAAGAAGGAACCGTTAAAGCAATTAGTTTGCACAAAAGAGGACGGCAGCGGCTTAAAGAGCAAAGCCCCAGATTCCAAAAGTGAAGTTGGGAAACAACCAAAGAGAGAGAATAAAGGCGACTTTCCACCTGCAACTGGTTTGTGTATGGATGGGATAAGAGACTGTTAAGGAGCCCAGTAGTACAGTGAATTCCCACGATCTGTTTCCTTTGGAATTTTAAATGAAAACATAATCGCTGTATCACGGGATTATAATCCCCTAGCTCACGAATACAAGAAAAATGTAGCATATCGCTCAGACAGTATTGCTCTTAACGCTTTCCGGAGCGTTTCGTGGTTGTTTCCTTCCAGTCTCCTTGGACAGAAGCGAGGAGATGTCCCTGTCACCTTTGCACGCTGCGGTCGTTTTTGTATTCCGTGTGCTGTTTGGGCGCGCGTGTCTTCGTTTTCAATTCGTAAACGGGAAGGAAATTTGCTTTGTCGCTATTACCCTTCCCCCTCCTGAGCCCCAGGAATCGCACTTTACTTACAACAAACTTTTAGGAACAAAGCGGGGGTGGAGTGGGGAGGCATCGGCTTTGCCCTTTGCTCTAAGTCACCTCCGGCTTGTATCCACGCCGCGTTCGGGTTGTGACTTTGTCCATGTCTGGTGGTGGTGTGCGCGGAGTTCTCCATTAAAGCTTCTCTCTGGATATACTAGTTCTGGTGTGAAATTTTGTTTCTCTAGAGGGGAGGCTGCGGTTTGAGAGTCCGCTAGTAGGTCAGGGGACTTTGTAAATCCTCTCCTCCCTTTTATTTAATTTCAGAACTTCAAAGGGGTGAGTTCCCCAGTAGGAAGGCTTTTCCTCAGTTGCTCCTTTCATCCCTCCGCGCAATCATCTCCTTTTCTTTTTTTTATCATACTAGTTTCCCAACAGAAACTAGTTGCAGAAGTCAGCAACAGTGAGTTTTTTCTGTCACTACCATCCACCGCTCCTTTCCCTTTTCTTAAGTCCTCGACGGCGGTCCATGGTGGGGAACTCCGTGCCGGTTGTGTGGCTGCCCGGCGGCGCCCCCTTAAGTATGAGGGGCTGGAGCAGGGTGGAAAGGTCGGAGCTGGATCCTGCAACTGCCGCCTTCCCAAGGCGCGCTGGCCTCACCTCTGCGTCCTAGAAGACAGACCTGTTGTGCGTCGGCGCCTGGCTGTGACCTCGGCGAGCCCAGCCTGCTGGGTTGACCCCAGCTTGGAGTCTGAAGCCTCCGAGTGCCGGGTGGGTAAGAGTCGGCGGCCCAGCAGCAGGACGGGAACCCATGGGCAGCAGCGTCTGCAGAGCTGTGCGGGGAGCGGGCCAGGCAACCCTGGCTGGTGCGAGGGTCCCCAGCTGGGACTGGGAAGTCCCGGCCAGTACTCCGCCCTGCACCCTTCGGGAGGGCTCCACTTTACACACCTTCCCTCTGTCCAGCCAGGCCCAAGGAAATTCACCTCCGAATTTCATCAGAAAACAAAAAGCCACAAATGTAACCTGCACTCAGTAGTGATGGGGGGGGGAGGGTGTTTACATCTTAAAAATAGATGTTTCAAAAAAAAATTAGGTGTTTCCACGCTTCCCTTACTTACAACTCCCATTACAGCATGCTGCCAAGTTTTGGCTTCCCCTAGAAGACACATCTCCATTAGGTCACTGGCTCCTTGGGGCTCAAACAATCCTACAGCTTGACCTGCAGTGTCTTGGGGTGGGAGGAGTCCTCTCCGTTCGTGTGGGATAGTTGGAAAGGGAAAAGAAAGAGAACCAGGGAGACACTGACTGGAGGGTCCTAAGTTTGGGCGGACTTTGGAGTCTGGCTTCTCTGTGCACCGGTGAGTCGGTGCCTGAAGTCCTGGACCCAGACCCTGGTCAGCGGGGTGAGTTCCTCCTTTAGAAGAAGGGGGTCTCTGGGTTCCAGGAATTTCTTCAAAAGATCTTACCTCTTCCTTCCCCAGCTGCTTAAAAGTTCCCCTGTGCAGGCAGCGCCTGTGGCTCAAAGGAGTAGGGCACCCGGCCCATATACCAGAGAGGTGGTGGGTTCAAGCCTGGCCCCTGCAAAAAAAAAAAAGAAAGAAAAAAAGTCCCCTGTGCTTTTTTTTTAACAGTTTTTTTTGGCTGGGGTCAGATTTGAACCCACCACCCCTGGTACATAGAACTGGCTCCCTACTCCGTGAAGCCACAGGTGTCTTTGAGCAGTGCACAGGGCCCTACTTCCAGAAGGGTCTAAAATGACTTTGGCGTCCACAGGGCTGGCCCCAGGGGGCAGCCTCTCCCTACAAGAGAGGAACCTGTGGATCCCAGGTGCTGATAAGGATGAGTAATCAACCCTCATCCTTTTCCAGAATCCTTCCCGCACTGCCAAGGAACCCTTTCCACCTCAATGGGGTAAATGTGTTTTGTTTTTAATCAAACAGTAAAAAGAAAAAGAAAGGAGACAGAGAGGCAAATTTTAATCCAGGAGTGGCACCATGGTACCCAAAGGAAGCTGTGCAGGACAGAAGACTAGAGAGCTGGGGTGGGGGTGGGGGGGGCGTCATGCAAATAAACTATAGGGGAGTGGCCTCTCTGCCCAAGTTCTGATCCCAAGGGAAGTCCTTATTAAAACCCTAGAAACTGCCCTGGGACCCTTCTTCACTAAGATGGCATCTGCTCTGTCATTGAACCATTCATAACTGCAATATTAGAGCTTCATCCCACAAGCAACCACTGCCTGTGTTGCCAAGGGAAACCTAGCAAGGAAAAAGTAGTCTTGACAGGCCTTTGGAATATCAGGACTGGGAGAATCCCAGACTCAGCTCACTGCTCCTCACCAGAATCAGATTTCTATATCCAAGTGCCAAAAACATCTTCTCAAAGACATCACAGATTCATTACTTATTTTAAAGGTGTTGATAGGATCAAGCCACTAACAAAATACCGTCCTGGTAATAATGGAAGTTTATAGAGAACCACTAAAACTGGTGCAAGGAGAATAATAATTTAGCAGTAATACTTTGCTGACCCTCTCAACATGAAATTATGCTCCTGGTTTCCACAATACTGACTGTTGTTGCTGAGCCAGTATCCCACTTAATTCAATGCACAGAACCCTAAGAAAGATAGGCAGATGCAGTGAGGAGGGAGGAAAGTTTCACTGTAGATGTACTTACAGGTAGGAGGAAAACAACTTGGAGTGACCTGGTTGATTTTATTTCCTGGGAAAGGTAAGAGGTAAGGGCCAAGGGAGGACAAAGCCCTGTTAGCTAAGGTCCCAAGGAGAATAGGCCCTCCAGCAAGGGCTGGGATTGGCACAGTTGGCATCTGGCACTTAGGAAGCCTGTCAGTCAGACTAGCTTGTGGTCAATTATCTCCTTAAGTAGACTGGCATTAGTCCAGCCGGGGAGGAGGACCAGTTGCATCCACAGGAATCAGAGCCAGTTAGCTGGAAGTGGCACTGCTGAATTCCAAGCATCTTTGCATTGGAGGGTTTGGAAAGCTGATCAACACATCTCCTGGGACTCAAAGGTGACATTTGCCTGCTTGGCACTGGTACAAAAAGACTCCAGAAAAGTACAGAAATAAAATGCCTTAGGAGAAGAAACACCAATCATCAAAGCCATTGATTCTCCTCGAATTCCATTCACCTAACAAAACTGGCACGTTAATTCCATTTCATTTCAATGTTATTTCATTCTTCACTGTACCTAACTATGAAATGGGAAGAAAGAATCATTTCAAGATATGTTCAGGCTTGGATAATGCGGCAAGGGTTTGAAATGATATTAGTGTTAACCAGAGTGTGTGTCAGTAATTCTGCATGGGGGTGAGTGCAGGGTGGAGTTGGCATTGAAAATTGAAAGCTAAAGACATGATTGCAAAAACCAAAAGTAACTTCTTCTGAGGGTTTAAGGGCAAAGTAGGAACACAAGTGTAAGTGGGAAGTCCTTGAATTCCGGAGGGCAAACAGTTTATTAAAGTCCAACATTCCCATTTTGCTCTGTCAAAGTATTTCATTAACATTATCTTTCAAAGTTGAAACCAAACTGACACCCTTTGAGGGAGATTAAAGAGATCTGCTTGGGATTTGAATTCAGTCTTAAACCATTGTTTAAATGGTATGAGCTTGGCAAAACTCCAGATATACTCTGTCCCAAGCACTTTTCCCCTTTAACTCTCCCCTGTGTGTTTTAAGGAAAATTCAAGCCACATGTTGCTCTCTCCCCCTTGCATACAAATGTAGTGTTATTGAATTTTAGCATGATCCATGAAATTCACATTCTGAATTTTAAGCCATAAGATATTCATATGATCTACACACAGTCACATGATATGCACATATATCATTAACAAAGCAGAAAATAAAGCATCTGAGAACTATAGTTGTATGATTATAGTAACATTTCTGTAGGAGTCACTCCAAGACTGCCTTTTTTTTTTTTTTTTGCAGCTTTTGGCTGGGGCTGGGTTTGAACCCAGCACCTCCAGCATATGGGGCCGGCGCCCTATTCCTTTGAGCCACAGGAGCCACCCCCCAAGACTGCCATTTTTTAGAGGATTTTATGTAATTATCAAAAAAAGCTAATTTAGTGACTCAATAAAACATTTTTGAAAAGAATAATATTAGAAGAAGATATTTTGGTTACTTTTAACTCATCCAAATAGTTTTCTTCCAGCAACAAGGAACAGGATCTTTTGTGTCCATGAGATGTCCAGATTTGCTTGTCATAGTCCTCATTACTGAAGCATCATTTTTTATTTATTTTTATTAATTTTTTTTTTTTTTTGTGGCTGGCAATGTGGCCAAAGCTTTATTTTGGAAAAAGCAATCAAATTGGTTTTTAGTTGGGGGCATGGGTAAGATGGGGTACCCCAGAAAGCAAACTCCCCCCAAGGGTGGGCTGAGCCTCAGGTGGGTGAAGCATTATTTTAAAATGCATTAGAATCTGAGACCACCAGTCCCATCAGCACCTTTCCAGACAGTGTGTTATTGCTGTTTCTGCAGATGGCTCCTTAGTGCGAAAGGAGCTAGAGAGCCTAGGTCCAGGTCTAGATTTAGTCCAGAAAGGATTCCCAAACACCGAAATACACAATTGAAAAAGAGGAAGAAAGCAGGGAAGGAAGGAGAGGCAGAAGTGTGCATCTGATACTGACAGAGGAAAAAAAAAATAACCATCATTTTCCAACTTAATGTCATTGGTTTGGTTTTCTCTCTGGAAACTATAAATCAGTTCTTTCACTATATATGGCTATACCTATGGCTACCTGAAATACATTTGCCCTAAAAACAGTATCCTTCTTCTAAAAATGTTTTTTAGCTAGAGAGGAGCGTGCACGACATAAATCTCAGCCTCACCAATACCTAAAAAGATGAGGTTTTAGTTTGCCTAAGGAGTCATTCCAGATGAGAATTTTGTGACGATTTATTTCATAGGGATTAACCTAAATCCTCACAAGGAAATACTTCCATAAATTATGCTATTTGCATGTTATGAAATATCGTGCAGCCATTACAAGTAATATCTATAAACTTTTACTCATAAGAGAAAATGATGATGAAATCCAATAGAGGGAACACTATATAGACCATAATCTCAGTCTCATGATGCACATTGAAATAGTGCTGGAGGCGATTGCTCCAAATACTCACAGTAGTAGCTTCCTATTGGTGAAATGATGTCGCTTTATTTTCTAGTTTTCTGTATCTTCCTGGATTGCTTTAGACTGTCTACCCGAATCATGTTTTACTTCTATAGTCAGGAAAAGGATTACTCAAAAATCTGTCCAGCCAATATAACTGGCATTTCAACAAAATCTGAATATTTTTAAATGTCGTAGCTTAAGTGTGAGGGGAGGAAGGAAGAACGGGCTGATGGGAGTCCGCGTTAGAAGTAAAGAGCATCAAAGACAAATGGAACTCTGCACACCTTGCTGTCCTCCCACAGTGCCTTTGACAAGAGCCCCCTTGCACCAGACTCTTGCTGTGGAAGGAAAAGGAAGCTGTCACTTTAAGCTTTGCTACTGGGGAGCTTTCCAAGAATTGTTGTCCTACAAAGCTGGAATGGAAAAATGTTAATGGGTTAAAATTACAAAGAGGCCTTGCTGAAGAATGAAAACACATTCTTGCATTATTTCTTCTACAAGCTTCCTCTCTTTCCATTTTTTGAATTTTATGACTGTTTGGAGCAGTCTTGAATCCTTTTTGAAATTAAATAGACAATAAATACAAAGCAAATGCATTCAACAATTAGGCATTTCCTTCCAGAAGTTTTCCAAAATAGTGTTAACGATATAATTTTTCTTAATCCTAGTTGATAAACCCTTTTTATACAGTGGTAAGATTTTCAAGGGGACTGTTTTAGATAATATTTCTACTAGTTTCAGTAAACCTGCATTGTGTGTCTTCCCTATCTATACCAAAATCTCTTATTTAAAAAATAAATCACAAACACCTGTATCCACACAGATTAGTGCATGTTTTGAGAAGGTTAAACATGTCTCAACATTAGGCCAGAAGCCTGCCAACCTATAAAAATGGCCACAGACCATGGAGATTTGCGTTTTCAAGTAAGTTTCACTGGAGAACTAAAATTGTTAATTATGAATTCTTTATTAAACAGATTTGTTTTGTAAAATTTTGATTCAGTCAAGAGGCTGTGCTGAAGGATCCAGAAAGCCGCATGTGACCCCAGGACCACAGGTTCCCTGCCCATGTAAGAGAATTAGAGCAAAACTAAATATATCCTGCTTCACAAGGATATTTGAAATATTTCTTTACTATGCAAAAAAAGTTGAATCCTCATCTCAGTTACTCTTAGAAATTTCTTTCCCTGGCAGCGCTTGTGGCTCAGTGAGTAGGGTGCCAACCCCATATACCCCCATTCAAACCCAGCCCGGGCCAAACTGCAACAAAAAATAGCCAGGTGTTGTGGCGGCTGCCCGTAATCCCAGCTACTCAGGAGGCTGAGGCAAGAGAATAACCTAAGTCCAAGAACTGGAGGTTTCTGTGAGCTGTGATGCCACAGCACTCTACCGAGGGTGACAAAGTGAGACTCTATCTCTAAAAATAAAAAAAGTTCTTTCCTATCAAAGACCTCCAAAGCTGACTCAGCTGATTGCTCCCACCTTAAAAAAAGAAATTGAAGTCTAATGAGGTTACTACCATTGCCTCTCAAATTTCAAGAGCATATGAATAATCTGGAGTGGTTTTTATAGGGTTCACCCCCCAAAGATTCTGATTGAGCAGGTGCAGAGTGGTGCCTGAGATTGTACGTCCAGCTCCCTGGTGGATGCTGCTGGACACCTGGCCTCATTTGGGTTGCATGCTGTGATGGTTAATTTTTTGTGTCAACTTGACCAGATTAAGGAATGTTGAGGGAACTGGTAAAGCACCATTTTGGGGTGTGTCTGTAGGGACACATTAGTAAAGCACTATTTTGAGGTGTGTCTGACAGCAACAGTCTCCTAAGTGTCCACAGGAGATTGGCATGTGAGTCCTAGTGGGGTAAGTGGGGAAGATCCACCCTCAGAGTGAGCAGGCTCCTCTGAGCAGCTAGGGGCCCCAATAGAAGAAAAAACAGAAAAAGGCCAATTGATCATTTTCTCTCCTGTAGCTGGGACACTTTTCCCCTCCTGCCCTTGACCATCAGGATTCCAGGCTTTCTGGCCTTAGGACTCCTGAACTTACACCAGGGGTGCCCCTGGGTTCTCAGACCTTTGGCCTGGGACTGGGAATTACACCACTGGCTTCCTTGGTTCTGAGGCTTTGGGACTTGTGCTAAGCCATGTTCCTGACATCCTGGGAACTTCAGCTTACAGATGGCCTGCCATGGGACTTCTCAGGCATTCCCCTGACAAATCCTCTCTCATGTATCTACCTGTAGCCCTGTATAGATACCTAAATATTTATACACGGGTATCTAGATAGGTAGATATTCTATTGGTTTTCTCTCTCTGGAGAACCCCAATACCTGTAACTAAAAGTGATTTTTAAAATCAACTTATCTTATCTATAGCCATCTGAGTCTAGCAGAGAATCTAAATAACTAGAACATCATAGGAAAGGTGGCAAGATCTCTATCTCTTTTCTCTCAAGAACCCTTTGGTGACTATCAAATTTACTCATCTCCTCCCCAGCAATCTGTGAATACTATACATGAATGCACAAGGGAACAATAGGAAAACTCCACATGCCTCAGGAATTGGAGTAATCCTCCCTGCAAGTCACATCAAGACAGAAAACTTGGGTTGCAAAGCAGCAACCTTATCTCACTGAAGAGGCAACTGAGAGACTTCCTTGAAAAGCAAATGAGGGAAAACTGATCTAGAAGTCATTTCAGTCTTCTTTCATTCCCACCTTACATTATAAGGAACCCCCCACACCAAAGTGCTTTAACCAATGGGCTTAAGGAGCTGTTACATCACTTCATTTCTTAATGTGGTATAATTACGTTTGCACACCATGCTGGTATGTAAGATGTTAGGCATTACATTGAGATTTTGATAACTACTATTTCATGTCAGAGAGATGGATTTTATTCTGAGTTTACATGTACCCAGGCTCAGATCCACAGCGTGGAAGACCAGGCTCACCCCATGTTCAGATGATGTGTCCTTTCAGTGAATTTACATTTTGCTTAAAAATGGAGTCATCCTGCCAAATATGTATTTATGAAATATTCTGTTCTTCAGGACTGAGTGACTAAACAGCGTATACTCTAACAAAGCAAATGTTAGATCTCTGAGAGCTCGTGAAATTTTCTGTAGGCTCATCATAAGTAGTATGGCAGACAGATGCCCTAATCCCTCTGGAGATGTGTAGCCAGTAGAAAAGAGGGGGTGGAGGCCGATTTCTTCTGCTTACCTGTGACACACAGCTCCGGCCCCACAGACTTGGTTCAATTTGTGCATCATCTGACTATCTAAATCCTACCTCCTCTTTATCCATAAATACCAGACATGAACCTGTGTGAGCAGCAGATGTGATTGCCTTGAAGATTCTGAATTTCTCTTATACAAAGCCATGGTCAAAAACTTAAATTCAAATATTTATCTTTCCTACTTCAAATGTCCTTCTATCTTCTTTCTCCCAGGCATTTCTCATTGGTTACCTTCACTATCCATTCTATCTTCTGACAGGTTGGTTGACCCTGGTTCTCTTCTCCGACTGTTTGATCTCCCTTTTCTCAAGTGGCTTATTTTTTGCCATCTCCCTATTCCACGCCAGTCCCCAATAACTTCTTATGAAGGATGGTTTAATTCTCTGACTGTTCCTCCAACTCTTGAAGACCTGAACATTGGAACCTCACCTTTACAAAAAAAGTGCTCTTTAGAGTTGAATAACTTCAAATGAGGATAGTTCTTTTTATTATATAAAAACAACGTTTTTAGCTATTAAAATCACATATCAAAATGTAACTGTACATGCATATCCATTCCACAAGTATTTATTCAATACTGTATTTCTGGAGTTACGCCAGGTGCTGACAATAAAACATGTTCCCCATTGTGCCAATTATTAAGCTATTGCCTCTCTGTCTGCAAACCTACCCCTTCCTACTCTCCTCTCAGAAGCCAGGGCTGGGACTCTGCAGACTGCATTTCTACCTTGCCAGCTGGCTGCATGTTACATCCTGGTATTATGGGGCCTTGCTGGGAGGCAGCAAGGGTGGAGAAGGAGAAAGGGACTTACTCCTTTCTATTTGTTCCCTCTGGCACTTCCTTTCCACTTGCAATTCCCAGAAGCGTCACCCTGGCAATATTTCTTCATCCCCAGCAGCAATTCCTTCCCATAGCAGCAGCCAAACCTACTTGGAAGTTTTCCCAGTACTTGAAGAACTGGCTTTATCGTGTCCCGTCTCAGAGATAACAGCAGCAGTCAGCAGATGCCCCTGAGGTTCTGAGGTTCAGTTCCACTGAGACCTCCTCTGAGTTTCCAAGTGTTATTAATCACAACTTCTTCCTTTTGTACTCTCTGCCTGAGCCATGGTAGCTGCTTTCTGTCATTGCTAAGGTGTGATACCTTAGAGTTCTCTTTTTGTCCTTTCAGTTATTTATACCTTGTTAACAATCCTTTATATTAAATTCTGTCTGTAAAAAGAACTGAAGTGGTTTGTGTCTCCTGTCTGGACTTTCATACCTCTATCCTCAAGGACTTGAAAGTCTGAAACAGAAGACTCTCTCCTCTGAAAAAGGTGTGTGCAAAGTAAGTGCAAGATAGCAGGGTTAAGCTGTAAGTTCATCATGGGGAACAGCATGTACAGACATAGATTTGTTCACACATGCCAACCAAGGGAAATATTTGCAAATAACAAAGTGTACTCTTCTTAGAAAACTGGTAAAGCATGGTATGACTTCTATCTTCTCTGCATGTCTTTATTGCAACCTGTCTTTGAGAAATTGTTTACAGATAGATTGTGAATCTCAGTCCAGCAGACCCGATCCAGGCAAGAATGCCCCAAGGGGAGCCTACTGTAAAACATCATTTGGCCTCAATCTTCCAATAATAAAGGAATAAAAAGGACCCAATTCTCTGGGAGACTAGCAAGCAAAATGGTGCAAACCTCACCATTGGAAACAAACCAATGAATCAATTAAGGCGAAGGTAAATAAAGCATTTCTGAATTCGACGATTTTGCTTATAAAGATAGGTACAATCGGTCCCCCATATCCATGGATTCCATATCTGTGGATTCAACCATCTCCATATCAAAGATATTTTTTAAATGCATCTATACTGAGCATGTATCCTTTTTCTTGTCATTATTCCCTTAAAAATATAGTGTAACAACTATTTACATAGCATTTTACATTGTACTAGGTTTTACAAGTATCTGGACATGAAACCTATGGGATAACATACATAGGTTATACACAAAGACTGTACCATTTTATATCTGGGATTTGAGCATCTTTAGACTTTAGATCTGAAGAAAGAGGTCTTGGAACCAACTGTATACATGTATTAAAATTTTTATAATTACTTAAACTAACCAAAGCTAGTAGTTATTGAGCTTCTATGAGCTAAATGCTATGCGTCACAAACCTCATGTAACCTCATAACCAGTCTTTAGTTTAGGTGCTTTTATGATCCTCATTTTACAGATGAGAAAACTAAGTCATAGATGGTCAAGAAACTTGCCTAAGACTAGACAACCAGTAAGTAGAGGGGGTCAGAATAAGTAAAGTTTGTCTAACCCAAAGCCAGAGCTCTTCCCTGGGAGGGGTGGTGATTTACCTTAAATTCCTTAAGAGCATTATATAAATAATAGCAAGTTGGAATAAATACACTGAAGGGACTTTTATAGTTTCCTATTAGGGCAGCAAAGCCATACTTAGAATGGTGGCTTTGAAAGAGTATCCGACTGCTTAATAAACCAAATACCTAATGAAGGAGCTCAAGAGAAATTTGATCGGTAGGGGAGTCTATACAAGATTTAATTTAAATGTCAGAGACCAAGCTGACACACCGTATATTATTTAACTTGTTCGATATTAATATTTATAGAAAAAGTTTAAAGTTTCTAGAGATATTTATCTTTTTAATCTTTGTCCCTCCATTGCCAAGCATAATACCTGGTTCATAGTAAGTTGTTAACAATGGTTTGTTGAAGAGAAAGAAGAATTTGGTTGATACATGACTTGATCCTGACTTAACAAATACTCAAATTTATAGACTATCTGCCTCTGTGGTTTAAAAAACAAAACAAAACAAACAAAAAATCTTTAGTAACTAAACCCTAGTTAGTTTGAATGTCATTCCGAGAGATTCACAGAGATTCAGCTACTTTGCCAAGATCACTTAGCAAGCTTGTGATGGAACCTGGACTAGATCTCAGGACTGTCAAACTCGAACCCAGCACTTACCCACTGTGCTCTACTGCTTTGTAAAATCTTGTCTCTTCCCTGTTTCTTAGTTTTCACATCTGTATAACTGTATAAATAATACCTAATTAGGTTCGATTTAACTAATAAAGTATTTTGACAATCAAAATTAAAATTCATGTTTTCAACAGTTGAAAAAAGCTTCTTAGTAATTGGAGACAGATTGAAAAAATTCTCTTAAAAATTAATATGATTCAATAAAAGAGGCCAACAGAAACAAGGAAATTGTTTTGAATAATAGTTTAAAAACTAAATCCAGGCAATATTTCTTACAACTTTTCAAAGCCATGTGGTGACTTTAAAACCATTTTTGCAGAAATAATTTCCTGGTTTTAAAATTTATTTTGGCATTATATAGTATTTACTTAAAAGTAAAATTTCCTGGTTTTAAAAATATTAAAAGCATGTTAAAAGAAAATTTACAAAATGATTGAACATTATTTAAGCTGAACGAGTAGAGTATATCATGGCAAGAAGGCAAAACTTGACATTGACTGTAATTGAAGGCCCATGTGAAATGTGGATTCATCCAAGATAATGAGTAACTAACTCCATACCATATGAATTATGACTGCTGTCAGCACCCCCAGGCATACTTCCTCCCTCTCTCTGTCTCTATCTCTACCTTTCTCTCCCATCTCCTCTCTCTAGAATTTGATTCTTTCTGTATCCAAATATTGAATTTGCCTTCCTTCAAACCCAACTTAAAAGCAAACTCCTATAGAATCTGATATATTATAGGAGCTCAAATGTTTTATTTCTTTCTTCCAAGAACTCTTCCCAATATCCCTCCACTTTATTTTCTGTTGTTATCTACATTTTCCTCATTTTTTAGAGCCTGTAGTGAGAGAACCATGGCACGGCGTGCCTTGATTTGGGCCAGGTATGTCATTGGCTCTCCTGCCAAAAGGACCTGGAGAATATTACAGTCTTTACCTTTATGGAAATCTTCATATTCCTCACTGCATAGTGGGTATGTGTGTGTGTGTGTAACAGAATTACCTTTAGCAGATCTCCTTCAAACCTACTTCCCATAGAAATATGTAGAGTCTCTCTGGCCTAATTCCATTTGTATCTCCTGGTACCCATTCCGTGCAATATGAAATCACATGGGACTGGTGTGGACTCCATCCCAAACTCTGACAGACCTAAATTTAAGAAATAACAGGTGCCCTACCTATAGGCTAAAAATCTTGGCCTCTGTGAACATTACCCAAAGGATGACATGTGACAATGAGATGGGCTTGAGTTTTGAATCTCATTTTTGAAATCTAAACTTCCATCACTTTAATGATAATAACTTACTAAGTATTTATTGTCTGACAGGAATCCTCAAAACAACTATAGTTGCAGTAGCTCCTAGAATCCATACCCTACCTCCATTTTACAGGTAAAGAAAGTGAAGTTCTGAGGGTCTGTTTCCCTCCTAAGATCACACAGCTAGTTAATGATTGTATCAGGATCAGAACTCAGGCAATGAAATTCAAGCTCTAAACTTCAATGTTACACAGTTTCACTAAATTCCTTAACATATTTCTTAGTTTTTTCATTATAAAAACCTAACAATTTCTACCTCATTGGGTTTTTGAGATAACAGTCCAATAAACATTAGTTTCTTTTCACCAGAATCTGTGGAACTTCATCAGGCTAAACCAATTTGAATTAAGACCTTTGGTAGAAATAAGTGAACACTCTATGCAAATGCCCTAAATTTCATCCCCTGTTTTTCCGACTGCTTATATAGCCTCTCAATCAATGACCCAGGAGCTCTGAGGAGGCAGAATGGGTCTCCAACAGAAATCAAGCTTCCGAGATGCCTTCCTTGGCCCTTAAACACCTTTGTTGTGAGTGATTGAGGACTTCCAAAAGAGCACTTGTCACATTTTGTTGACAATAGCTTTTCCCCTTACAAACAGAAACAATTGTGTGAATTTGCATATGTGTAAATCTGAGATGGGCTAGCTGTGTATTAACTGCTGGCCATGAAAACTCAGGTCTAGAAAGGAAAACTGTCTTTAGTTCCACAAAGGAGATCTTACTCCTGCTCCCTATGGAGGAGAAGAGCGGACAAAGAAAGTACAAATGACCTCTAGCCAGGTTGCTAAATCCCTTTCCCTTTTTCCACAACAAAGGATCAACATCCAGTGACAATATTATGATGTCGATTTTGTTTTAGTCTGGTGCATCAATTTTCCCTTCTTTCTTCCCCCCATCCTTCACATCTGGTGAGATGAGGCAATAAATATGTACTTTTGATGAATCACTGCCTTTTGATCTTCTCCCTATTCAACTAAGACACCATAGGGACACTGCCACGGGTTTACACAGAGGTTTTCTTTCTTTTTTTTTTTTCTTGGTCTTCTGCCATGCAATCGATCAACAGCCTTGAGTTCTAGTGCCTGTAATTCCCTTTCTGCCTGTTTGATCCTAGGAAAACTACAGAACTTCTCTGAGCTTCAGTTTCCTTGTTTACAAACATCACTTCCACATTTATCAAGCCTTCTTTATGGAACAAACATTGTGTGTTTGGGGAACTGTACAAGGAAGACAACAATACTGTCCTGCTTACCCCACACGAACATTACAAGATGAAGTGTCCAAGCGCTCCATCCAGCTCTGAAGGTCAGTAATTATCTCATTTTAATGAGGGCACGTGAATGAAAGCTCTCTGTAGATGGTAAGTGTGCCACAAATACTAGTGGTGGAGGTGGTGGTAAGGACGAAGTAATTACTGAGTGCTTAGGAAAGCGTTGCTGCTGCTTTTCTAGACCCACTGAGGTTTTTAAAGTGGCAAGTAAAACTTTTAGGAGCCTGGACATGTAATTGATGTAACCTTGATGTAATAGAAGGTTGTTCTGTGGAGCCTACTGCACACATATAACCATTGCGTTCAAGTTCTCAAGATCAGATTCCTCAGAGATCTCTATTTCATGCAAAAACATACTTCTTAACATATTTTACAAACAAGGTCCCAAGTAGAATTAAACAGCAGCTTAGATATCTCAGAGCCTATTATCTATAATTTTTTAAGCTGCGTAATGAAACTTACAGGTGCAATTTTCTCTGGGTCATCTCATTGAAAATAACAATCCCAGAACTGATTACCTGCCTCTCTGCACTCTAGGCAATTTTTTTTTCATACATTGAGCATTCTTTGCCATAAAAAGGTAAAAATGAAACATATGACACTCACTACTAGTTTGCTCCTTGAGTTAAAGAAGATTAAAATCCGTCGGGTCCTGTGGTTGTAATCCTAGCATTCCAGGAGGCCAAGGCAGAAGGATTCCCTTGAGCTCAGGAGTTTGAGAGCAGCCTGAGCAAGAGCAAGACCCTCCCTCTATTAAAATAGAAAAAAAAAACCCAGCTGGGTATTATGATGGGTGCCAATAGTCCCAATTATTCAGCAGGATAGTTTGAACCTAGGAGTTTGAAGTTGCTGTGAGTTAGGCTGATGTTAAGGCACTCTAGCTCAGGGCTACAGAGGAAGATTTTTGTCAGAGAAAGATTTTTGTCTCAGAAAAAAAAAATTAACATCTAGGATTTGGAGACTATCACTTTCTTCTTTTTTTTTTTTTTTTCCCACACATGATATCAATACAGCTGCTTCTCCTTTATCTCATTCTTCCTTCTTTCTCTCTCTCTCCTGTTTTTATTTTTTTCCCTCTTTTTCAGACAAGGTCTCCCTCTGTTGCCCAGGCTGGATTGCAGTGGTATTATCACAGTTCTCTGCAATCTCAAACTCCTGGGTTCAAGCTGTCTTCCTGCCTCAACCTTCTAAGTAGCTGGGACTACAGGTCTGCACCATTATGCCCCCACTAATTTTTTCTATTTTGGTTGAGACAGGGAGTTTCACTCCTGCTCAGGCTGGTCTCAAACTCCTGACCTTGAGCCATCTTCCTGCCCCGATTTCCAGAGTGTTAGCATTATAGGTGTGAGCCACTGTGCCCAGCCTAGACGTATTCACTTTCTGTTACTTCTGTAACAAATTGCCAAATATATAGTGGCTTAAAACAATACAGATTTATACCTACAGCTCTGCAGGTGAGAAGTCCTAAGTCAATTCTCAGGCTAAAGTCAGGGTGTCGGCAGGGCTGGTACCTTCCCAAGGCTTTCATAGGATAATCCATTTCTCCACCTTTCCCAACTTCCAGTGGCCATCTGTACTCCTGAGCTGTGGCCCCATCCTCATCTTCAAGGCCTGCTTCCATCATCACTTCATCATCTCCTCTCCTGTGACTAAATCTCTGACAAGGTTCAGGACACACCACTCCAAAACACAGCACCTTGGCACTGGAGAAAACAGTAGAAGCAGAAAGGTCACTTCACCTCTTCCCCACCCTTTCCTCTGACGTATCAATCCAGGAAGAATTTTCTGACTTTCCACTGATGTAGGTCATAAGATTCTTACTCAAGAGATGCCTGCCTTATACCTGGAGGAAAAGAGCAAAGATGGAGAGATACCGAAAAGAATCTGAACACGCCTTGCTCAGTGCCCTTTGGTTTATCGCTGTTAGATCATACCCCTTTTATCCAATCATGCTTCTGATGACTATCCACTCACCTTCAAGCCTAAGCACAGAAATACACAGATTTCTCCATTCGTTTGGGTCTTCATTTCTTTTTTTCTCTCTCTCTTTTTTTGCAGTTTTTGGCTGGGGCTGAGTTTGAACCTACCACCTCTGGCATATGGGGCTGGTGCCCTACTCCTTTGAGCCACAGTGCCACCCAGGGTCTTCATTTCTTTACGAAAGCTCCTGTGTCACATAAAACTTATGAAGTCAATCTGACTTTTATATTATAGGAACCTCAGCCAGGAAGTTAGTGAAAGGTAAGGAAAAGCTATCCCCCCCCACAACATTGCCCTCTGCCTCTCTCTTATAGGGAACCTGTAGGGCATCCAGGATATCTCCCCAGTGTAAGATACATAATTTAATCACATTTGCACAGTCTTTTTTTTGCCATAAAAGTTAACACTCACAGGTTCTCAGGATTAGAATATCCTGGATATCGAGAGAGAAGGGCACTATTCTATCTATGACTCCTGGGAGTCACCCATTAATGTGGGGGTTTTAAGGGTTTACTCAGATTTCCTACCACTTGGAAATGATAAAACAACTTTTGATTTCGTGTCTTGATTTGTTCATCACATTGAGTTCTACAGCTCCATGTAGAGGGCCTGTTGCTCGTGATCATGAGGCAGGGAAGAATGGAATAAAAGAAAAAGTAAAAACCAAAGAAGCCCCAGTATAGATCTCAAAGATTAACTAAAGGCAAAACCTTTAGTTTTACCCAAAGGAAATCTTTTATTTTCCTTTTGTCTCCATCTCCTTAATTAAAGACACTCCTTAATTTCAGCCAGCGTTGAAAAAGTTCAGAAGTAAGCCAAAGGTACTCAACAAAAATGTGTTAGTTCCTTGTCTAAGTGGTTGTCCTTGCATCCCTGGGGCAATTTTCTTTTAGTTTTTAATGCTAACAAGATTTAAAAAATCAAATCAGGGATCTGATGCAGAACAATCACCTAAAGGGAAAGTTCAATTTTTCAGGAATTAGAAATTTCAGGTACTTGAAGTGGGTCCTCAGATATTTACACCAAGTCTGTACAACCTGACTAGTCTGCAGAACACTCACAAAGTGTATGTGAAAGAGCCCTTAACATCTTGATTTAGGGTGAATACTGGAGGTAATTTAACCTCCTTAGGAAAATGCAAATCGATCACAAGGGAAACCTTCACTTCACCATTGAGGGGAGGATTACAATGGAGGAAGAGTTTAATCCTTTCGATATTTAGGATCTCATCCTTTAAAAACCAAAGGTTGGGGAAGTTAGGAAAAAGGGATGTGGGTGTCAGGGGGAATCTGACCTTAACAATCAATGTAGCTTTGAGAACCTTGGATTCACCCCTACGTACTGATACGCAAAGGAATAGCTTGAGAAGGGAAAAACAGTTGAGGATTGCCAGACCTGCCTCACTTCAGTGAAAAGAGAGGTTTGTATTGTCTGCAGTACTGAACATCTTCATATTCCCTCTTTTAAAAGCGAAGGCATTAGAGCTCCGTGTCTCTCTCTGTGTGTGCGTCAGTGATTATTTGGAAGAATTTATTCTCAGTCATTGATACTAAATGCAAATTTCAGGAGTTCAGGTGACAATATCTGGTAACTCCTTTACAACCCATATGACATACAGCAGGTGTCAGAAACAAGGCAAACTTTAACTTTTGAAAAACTGTGCAAGAGGCTATTTTATTTTCAAGAGACTTATGACAAGTTCAAGGCATCCAGATCTGTTCATATAAAAATTAACACAAAGCTCCATTTTCTACTGTTTTCATATGGAGAAAGTGTTTTGAATTCCCAATGGTGTTTTTTTTCTCCCAAGCAATTTTAAATATCTTTTCCAATAATGGGATGGTGTAGTTCACTTGCCTCAATAGTTGTGTTCCTGAAATATGAATCATATTTTTATAACTCAAATTGACTATTGATATACCCAGACCCTCCAGTATGTAAAGACATAGATATGGATAGTTAAAAGTATAACATACATAGATTATACATTGTTTCCAATAATGAAGAAACTGAGGCCAAAGAGAATGAGTGACTGGCCTGCAAATATCAGCAGACAATTAGAGCTCTGGGAACAGATACCAGACTTCTGACTTCTAGCCAGGATCATGAAAAATACACCAACTTCCTAAAGAAGAGCAGGTTTTTGTTATTGACTATAGATTTAAAACCTAGACAAGAATCTTTCTTTGTCCGGTAAGGCATTGTTTCCAACAAAAACGACTTGGAAAATTCCTTCAGTTATGCATTTTATTATGTCCTATGTTGTCCCAGCTTTAGTTACCAATGGCTTTTGCTTTGCTTTATTCTTTGAGTAAGTCTCATCAGACTTCTCACGGCCAGTCAGGAGGAATCATCCATCCTAGACAGAGAGAGCGTTCAGATTTGCTCCTTTTTTTAATGTAAGGATTAGCTATGCACTTGAGGAATCTTTGGGTAGCATCAAACCCACCTACCGAATTCTGTGATTTAATTTCACTTCCGAATTTAAAAGGCTTACAGCTGTCTTCACAGTTAAATGAGGATTTACGGAGCTGTTGCTCTCCCCTGGTGGAGACAATTCCCCAACCAGCAGGACTTGGGTGTTCCCAGGAGTAAATGGTTTGACCAAGGAGAATGAAATTAGCACACACACAAAAAAACATACCATCTGAGACTTTCAGAAAATGCACATCCAGAGGGAAATCTTGGAGTATAAATTACTTTGAGGGTTTTTTTTTTTCCTAGATCTTAGTTGGAGAGATTTGTGTTTTTTTACATGCACAGCTGTGGAGTCTCTGGAGGAATTTCTTGCTCTTTTTTATTTTTGCATATCAGCCAAAAACCAAGATCTAAGCACCAAATGTAATATTATAAACCCCATGGATGATGTGGATGGATTTTCCAAAGGCTGCTAGACAAGGAACTGATTAAACTCCGAGGTGGGATTCTGACAGTGAAGCTGCACCAGGGTAGCGTGATGAGGGGAAAGACAGCTGAACGGGTGGGGGCGGGAGCTTCGCATCCTGGTGGGTTTTGCTGTTTGCTTGTTTGTTTAGTTCTCACATTGGCTCTAACCATTTGTATAGACGTGGCCAAATTAATGGACCTTTTCTTATCACAGTTATACTGGTGAAATACATATTCGTTACTTAAGAACAAATTGATAAACAAGCCTGGAATTGATTTTTGCTCTTTCCGTAATGAGCTGTGTGACCCGTATGCACGTGATTTGGTCTCTACTGCTTTATTTCTTTGGCTAAGTTAGTCTGATAAGCTCACAGATTTATTCTGGTTCCGAATAATAAAAGTTAGCATTTGCCGAGCACTAACCATGGGCTGGACACTATTCTAAGTGCTTCCTTATACCAACTGCTTTAATCTTCAGAAACCCATGGGAAGTATGTAATGGTATTAACTACATTACACAAGGAAATGGAGACAGAGGTAAATAACTTGTCCAAGGTCATATAGCATCTAAGTGGTAGAATCAGTATTCAAGTAGAAAAGACTGCCTCTCAACTTCATGCTTTCTTTTTTTTTTTGGAGACAAGAGTCTCATTATGTCACCCTCGGTAGCGTGCCATGGTGTCACAGCTCACAGCAACCTCAAACTCTTGGGCTTAAGCAATTCTCCTGCTTCTGTCTCTCGAGCAGCTGGGACTACAGGTGTCCACCATATCGCTCAGCTACTTTTCGGTTGCAGTTGTCATTGTTGTTTAGCAGACCTGGGCCGGGCTCGAACCCACTAGCTTTGGTACATGTGGCTGGCACCCTTACTCACTGAGCTACGGATGCCAAGCATGAACTTCTTTCTTTAGCTGTAATTCTATATGGCCTCTCTAAAGTCCTATGGAAAAATGCAAGGAAGAGAACATTTATGTACATCAAACTAAAATGCACCAAAATGCAATTTTTTTTAAAGAGATGAGCTCTTGCTGTGCTGCCCAGGCTGGTCTTGAACTCCCAGGTTCAAGTCATCCTCCCACCTTAGCCTCTTGAAAAATTGTAACTATAGACACATATGTCTGTGCCTGGCATATTTTGTTTTTATTAGCAAAAAATAATACATAGTCTATATCTTTGAACTCCACCCCAGGCCATTGCTTGATCCTTTCCAAAGACCAGTCCTATCTCTTGGTACCCTACCCTTTATTTCATGTGTCAGTTTATACCATCTCTGACCCTTATCCTGGGTCCCTGCCTATGGCTTGGAGATGATAGGGGAGATGGCATTGTCTATCATTTGAAAATAAACAAAAGCAGAAAGTTGAGTGTTGTGCTCTGGGGGATGTACAGAAATGTCCTGAGTGTCAAGTGAAAGTTCAATAAGAAACAGATCACACATTTGAATTATAGTAATTAGCAGAGATTATTTACAAAGGGACAATTTAGGTGGAGTTTAAGAGAACTGCAGGGAATGATGCACCAGCCTGAGATTAGCCCCAATAGAGCTGTTACTATCCTTTGGCCTGAAGGCAAGGAAGTGGTTACTGGATCCGCCCCCCCCCCAAAGCCAGTTACATTTAATTATGTTTAGGATCCACCTTTGGGGGAGCAGCAACATTCAACCTTGCATAAAGCGTGCAGCAAGCCAGGGTTCCACTGCGCAAGGTGAGACACTCTGACCTCACTTTTCTCTGTTCTGATAAGACCTCTACTGGCCAAACCCAACAGGACTCCATAAGGCAAAAAAGTCAGCTTGTGTAATTGCTCACATGAACCATTTGAGGCAAGAAGCAGGGTGGAGAAGGGTGGAGAATGTACACTGAGGAGCAAGGGAAGATACCTGGCAGACCTACATCAAACTAGTATATACCAGAGAGAGCTGGGGTGGATACTAGGGGGGTTAGACATACCCAGAAATAAATCTTGAGTTAGGTTGCTCCTAAATACCTGTCTGAACCCCAAGAGCCCTTAATATCCACCATAAGCTTTGGTTTTCTTTTTATCATCTCTTACTCATCCCGAGATCCTCCTGCCTCAGCCTCCCCATTACCTGGGACTACACCCAGCTAATTTTTCTATTTTTCAGTAGTGGGGTAGTGGTGGTGGGGGTCTTGCTCTTGCTCAGAACTCAAACTCCTGAGTTCAAGAGATCCCACTTGGCCTCCCAGAGGTCTAGGAGGCATGAACTACTATGCCTAGCCCAAATATCTATTTTTACAGTAATTTTGAAAAAAATTTCTTCCTTTATGCTCTTGTCTAAGACCTAGAAGTTAAAATTTTGTTTTCCCCAACAACACTGTTTGTTTAAAATTTTCAGCAATGTGAACTGGGGAAATTTCATCTCAACCCATCATTTCAACAGACCCTTATCAAGGCAGGATATAGTCAATTACTAGTTTTCTCATCAAAATACTAAGAACTTTCAAAGGGGAAGGAACAATAATCTGCATTCTTGTAGCCCCCATCAACAAAACACTTCGTAGCTTCATAGCCTTTCTATTCAAAGTCCCTTGCCATCTTTTTATGAGACATTCCTATTCAAAGAAGAGGAACATTGTTTTGTTTTATTTTCTCTAGTTAACAAGCCTCAAGGGAATGGGAGGAAGGTCAGGTGACTGCCTGAGATTATGTAACAGTACAAAATTAAGAGAGAGAAGAAATCTAGGGACCTAATTGTTGTTAAGCAGCAATAATAGGTCAGTTCACAACACTACAGTCAGGACTACTGCTAACAGAACAGAGTTTCTACTGATGCAAAAAACAGATAAAATGTGGCCTCCAGACAGCGTGCAAGCGCTTCAGTTATGCAGCATGTATAAACAGCTGAAATAGGCTAAGCTATGCTGCTGTAACAAGCAAACTCTGAAATCACAGAGTCATGTTTTTCTCCCCCACAAAATCTGCTGGGGTCTGGCATCTTTTCTGGGCAGCCCCCTTTGAAGTAGTAAGTTAGACATCTCAGCACTTCACACATCACTTCTATTGAACAGCCACTGGTCAGAACTTGTAGCCCCGCTTATCTGTTGGAGCTGAGAGATGGGCCAAACAGGTAATACTGAGTGAGAGGTAAATATCTCAACTACTGTCCTATCTAATTAGTTACATAGGCAACCAGCGTTGGAACTGCTAGTGTGAATAAGGAGGACCCCTTAGATACATAAGAAAAAGATACTTTTTAATAAAGGAGGCTTGTTCTCTCTACCTTCCCATGGATCTAACCTTCTTTATAAAAGAAGGTTAAAAATGGATGTGTTCTAGCTCAGGAGACAGAGCAAGGCCCTGGGAAAAGAAAGGACAGAAGAGGAGAAGAGCGGAGAAGGGAGGAGAGGAGAGGGAGGA
>CAUYQV010000463.1:0-100404 GCA_963574575.1 Galagoides demidoff
TATATATCTGTCTAACAAGGGTACAAGTGAACTTTTCTGGAACTAGAATGTGAATGTGTTGATACAATGATTAACCAAATGATATGAAAGTTATGTTAACCAGCTTGATGGAGATGTTTCAAATTGTATATGAAACAGCACAATGTACCCTATGTTGGCATCAATGTACACAGAAATCAATTAATAAAAAAAAAAAAAAAAAGAAAAGAAATCCAAAGAGCATCTTAGGAAGGGGGCCCTGGACTCTAAAGCTCTTCCCTGTCCTAGTATCTGTGTGCATCTGTTCCAAGGAACAACAGGCACACAGCTCATAGTGCTGTGCTAAGCCCAGGTCTGGGTGTTGATGACACACTGTCTTTTGAGTTCTTACCAGAACTTTTCAAGGTAAGGATATTATCATTTCATCCTATAAGGTTAAGAAACTTTCCCAAAGTCATATTGCTGGTGGAGAGAGGATCCAGGAATCAAATCCAGGTGTCTCTAACTATGAAGTCCACACTGTACACACAGTGTGCCGAGTGGGTTGCAGGACAAGCTGCTGCACAGGAGAGGGAAGAGGGAAGGGCAGCCAAAAGGAAGCTTCTTCTGAGGATGAAGGGCTCAAAGACTGAAGTAAGACTGAAATTTTCAGACCACATGGCAGGAATAATCTGTCACTGCTCAGCACCCTTGCTGCCCATATCCTCTCAGTCTCTCTCAAACTGATCAAACAAAATAGATATGCCTGCAAGAAGGTAGAAAGCTGTGACATTGGAATGTTCTGGGTCAGCTTTTGCTAGAATGCCTAGTTTGAAATCAGGATAGCTGGAAAAACACACACACACACATGACAGATGGTTGTTCTCAGGAAAGTTTCCTTTAAGCAAAGGGATGCAGTGTCCTTGTTTAACACAGAGCAGGGTGGATGTGAAAGCTCACACCTATAATCCCAGAACTTTGGGGGGCCAAGGTGGGAGGATCACTTGAGGCCAGGAGTTGAAGCCAGTGTGGCAACAAAGCAAGGCCCATGTCCAGTATCTATAAACAAAAAACAAAAAACAAAACCACAGAGCAAATCCTGTTTTCGAATGTCTTGCATACCTAGCCACAAGTTTTCCACTTTTACAAATATAAGACTGGCCTCTCCACAGTGACACCATGATGAGAACAGCAACTGGCTAACAGAGACTCAAATATACTTGTAAATACTGATTGACAGACACCCTTTCACCACTTTAAAAAGTTGCTGAGAATAATTCTGAATCTGAGAGCTCAGCAATAATTAAATACAGCTGTTTGAACATTTCCATATGATTTTTATTTCAGAGAGACTTTTGTTGCTCTAGTTAAAAAAAAAATTCTTTTTAGGAACTCTAGTTCTGGAAAAATAATTGATAATCTTAACCATGTTGGAGGAGGAAAACCATGCAAACTTTTTGACATAAAATCTACAAACACCAGTTCCAGGCTTTGCCCATCTACTCATAAAAGAAATACATAATTTAAAGTGTCTATTCTTTAAATCATTCTCAGGAATAATTACGAAGAGGGCCATATTTTCTGTTCATAAAAAAATTTTTTTTTTCACTGGTTAACTATAGCAAAACCTAAAATAATATGCCTTTCTCCTTGAAAGAAAGTGTCCCGGATACTACTACTGCATAACAAACTCTCCCCAAATATATCAGTTTAAACAATCACCATTTTAATATGCTGATAGATTCTGCAGACCAGGAATTTGGACAGGGCACAAAGGGAAGTGTTGACTCCACTCTATGAGCACAAAAGCTGACCAGCATCTGGGGCTAAAACTGGAAGCTGCATGCCCCCACCCAGTGCTGAGGTGCCTAGGTGACCACAGGGGGCTTCCCAGGAGCACCCCGCCCTTCTCCGTGGGGCTCAGCTTCCTCGAAGGCTTTGCGCTCCAAACCAGGGTTCTAGCAGAGGGTGGAGGGGCCTGGCTGCCACAACCTCCTGGCCAGGGCAGCCAACAGCCCAGCCAGATTCGAGGGGAGGGTGATACCACCTGCTGATGGGAAATGAGAGCCACCTAGTAGAAACGCAAGGTGCCCTTGCACTTGTCTTTGGAAAATGTAATCTGCCATAAGAAGGGATAAAAAATGCTAAAGTGGATGAAATTCTGGGAAGAAGGCCGACTGGTAGCAACCCTCAGCAAAGGCTCCTTACTAGAGAGAAAAAAACTGGATGGAATTGAACTCTATGAAGCCAAAGATGGGGAGCCGAGCCAAGAAAGAAATTTGGCAAGCTGTAACTCTAAAGAAGAGCATTCAAGAACATGAATTACAGGTACAAAGAGGATGGGAGACTCTCCCAAGTGGGAGGCCCGCACAGGCTATCTGCCAGTGAGCAGGGAACAAAGCACCTCTCATTTTACCTTGCTGGAGAGAGCCGCTAAACCCCAGTTTAGGTCCCACTTATGAACCTAGATACCACCCTGCCAGGCATAAAATTGAACAGATATCTTCCCCCACAAGTCCAAACTCCGTGTCCATGGTTCCCCCCCTCGCATGGCAGTCTGAAGTTCTACATCCTGCAGAGCGCAGAGTGTTTGGTCTTTTCCTGTGAGATCTGGGTACAGTGTGGACCACCAACCATCAGGATGGAATCTGTGACTAACAAGGAAGAAAGAGAGTGTGGGAAGAAAGGGACACTTGGTAGGCTGATTATGACTATGCCTAGCCAGTGGTGGTATTGACCCTTCATTTGGGCTGAATCTAGCGAGACGGGGTGCGGAACCCCTGTCTCTGATGGCTCCCACAGAAGGAGAGTGGTTGCCCCATGTGGACCGAGTTCAGTAGGGAGAGCTGGTCCCTAGCCCCTGCAGGGCCTGCAAGCAGAGGCTTGCCAGGCGTGGACTGAGACCTGAGGGCAAGGGCTTGGTCCCCTGACTCCAACAGAACTCTCAAGCAGAGGCTTACTGAGTGTGGACCAAGACCTGAGGGCAAGGACATGGTCCCCTGTCTCCAGCTGGGTTAGTAAGCAAAGGCTTACAAGATGAAGATTAAGACCTGCAGGAGGGGCGTGGTGCCTGATTCCAACAAAGCTGGTGAATAGAGGCTTGCCAGGCATGGACTGAGACTGACAGGCAGGGGCGGGGTCTCAACACTCTAACTGGCCTGGCAAGCAGTTGCTGGGTGTGGACTAAGATCAGTGGGTGGGGGCATGGCCCTGGCTCCAACTGGGCCTGTGAGCAGAGAAGTGGACAACACTGTGTACTAAGTCTGGCAGGCAAGGGCATGGATCACTGGCTCCAATTGTGCTGTCAGAGACCCTTGAATCCCTCTTTGTTGAGCAGGGTTTGCACTGTCTGAGATAGTTTAATTGGAACTCGTGTCTGGGGCTGTCCACCCAGGGACATTCTGAGATTGATCTTTGAAGTTCTGTAGCAGAAAAGAACTGAAGGGTGGAGACTGGGTGCCACAGCTGTTTGTATCTTTTCACAGCTGAGATTTAAACTTAATACTGTGGCTTCTTAGAATAGGGTAGAGGTTGGCTGATAGCTTACACTATCTCACCATGTAGGTCGTCAGAATCTCTGGCCAAAACTCTGAGATGGGCCTTTCTAAGGTTTTAGGAGATAAACCACAATTACAAAGCCTAGCTCTTTGGTAAGGGGCTATCTCTACTATCTGGGATTCCCAATTCGATCTCACCCTACCAGTTCTAATAACCAAACAGTGGAAAATAAACATGATGAAGAACCAAGAGAAGAACTCTGGCAACATGAATAACCAGAGTAGATCAAACTCACCAAGAAATGACAAAGGAGATACAACTGAAGATGCCATGCATAGACAAATTGCAGCAATGTCAGAAATAGAATTCAGAATATGGATAGCAAATAAGATAAATAGAATGGAAGAAAAGATAGAAATTGAATTCCAAAGAGTAGTTCTAATGTTGTCTCAAGAAATTAATGAATTCAAAGACCAAGTCACCAAAGATACAGACATAATAAGAAAAGAGATAGCAGAGCTCAAGGAAATGAAAAAGTTAGTTGAGGAGCTCCAAAAATACAGTAGAATTCCTCAGTAATAGAGCTGACCAGGCAGAAGAAAGGATCTCTGAAACTGGAAACAAAGCTACTGAATGTTCCCAAATGCTCAAAGAGGTAGACAAATGGAGAGCAAAATCTTATCATTCCCTGAGAGAGTTGTGAGATCACTCCAAAAGATCAAACATTTGTCTTATAGGAATTCCTGAAGGAGAAGAGGATGGTCCTAAAGGTACAGATGCTCAACTCCAAGATATTTTGGAGAAGAATTTCCCAAGCATTGCAAGAGATACAAAACTTCAGATAGTAGACAGTTTCAGAACCGCAGCAAGACTCAATCCAAATAAAGCATCTCCTAGACCAGTGGTTCTCAACCTGTGCATCATGACCCCTTTGGGGGTCAAATGATCCTTTCACAGGGGTTGCCTAAATACATCCTGTATATCAGATATTTACATTACAATTCATAACAGTAGCAAAGTTACAGTTATGAAGTAGCAACAAAAATAATTTTATGGTTGGGGGTCACCAAAACATGAGGAACTGTATTAAAGAATTGCAGCATTAGGAAGGTTGATAACCACTATCCTAAATACATTGTGATTAACTTTGCCAAAGTTAAGGAGAAAATTCTGCAAGCAGCCAGATGTAAGAAATGCATCACCTACAAAGGGAGAAATATCAGAATGACTACAGATCTCTCTGCCAAAACGTTTCAAGTCAGAAGAGGATGGTCATTGACCTTCAATCTCCTAAAACAAAACAACTTCCATCCCAGGATCCTGTATCCAGGTAAACTGAGTTTCATTTGTAATGGATAAATCAAATACTTTAATGACATACACACATTGAAGAAATTTCCCATAACTAAACCAGCACATCAAGATATTCTCAGACCCATCCTCCACAACAACCAGCTCAATGCTCTACCTCCAAAGTAAACTCACCCAGAATTTTGAACAAAACCCAACTTCCACAGTGGTGAAAGGATTAAAAATGTCCACTGGACATCTGAAAATCATGAAACCCAAAACACAACCAGGCTTATCAATTCTCTCAATTAATGTGAATGGTTTAAATTGTCCTCTAAAGAGGCACAGGCTGACTAACTGGATGCATAAACTCAGACGGGATATCTGCTGTATAAAAGAATCTCATTTTACTTTAAAGCATAAAAATAGACTCAGGGGAAAGGATGAACTTCTATAATATAGGAAAATGGAAACCAGAAAAAAGCAGGGGTTGCAATTTTAATTGTAGATACAATTGGCTTTAAACCCACAAAGATAAAGAAAGATAAGGATGGTCGCTACATATTTGTCAAGGGAAACACCCAACACGAAGAGATTTCAATAATTAACATTTATTCACCCTACCCGAATGCTCCTCAATTTATAAAGGAAACCCTAATGGAGATGAGCAACTTGATATCTTCCTGCACTATAATAGTTGGAGATTTTAACATCCCTTTGACAGATTTGGATAGATCTTCCAAGAAGAAACTAAACAAAGAAATGTTAGACCTAAACCTGACCCTATAACAAATGAACTTTACAGACCTCTATAGAACATTTCATCCTAATAAAACTGAATATACATTCTTCTCATCAGCTCACAGATCATCCTCCAAAATAGATCATATCCTAAGACACAAGTCTAACCTCAGCAAATTTAAAAGAATACTAATTATTTCTTGTACCTTCTCAGACTACCATGGAATAAAAATGAGTTCAACAGCAGCAGGAATCTTCATATACAAACAAAGTTATGGAAACTAAGTAATTATAGGCTAAATGATAGCTGGGTCAAAGACGAGATTAAGAAGGAAATCACCAAATTTTTGGAACAAAATGAAGACACAAATGACCAAAACCTGTGGGATATTGCAAATGCAGTCCTAAGAGGGAAATTTATAGTATTGGAAGACTTCATCAAGAAAACAGAAAGTTGTATTAATGTGTACCTAGTTATCATTAAATAAAAAAATTTAAAAAAAAAAGAAAAGAAAACAGCAAGAGAGGAAGCCAACAACTTAATGGATCATCTCAAGCAACTGGAAAAGGAACATTCCAAATGCAAACCCAGCAGAAGAAAAGAAATAACCAAAATTAGGGCAGAATTAAATGAAATTGAAAACAAAAGAACATTCAGAAGATCAATGAAACAAAAAGTTGGTTTTTTGAAAAGATTAATAAAAGTGATAAACCTTTGGCCAACCTAACCAGAAAAGTAAAATCTCTAACATCATCTATCAGAAAGGATAAAGGAAAAATAACAAAAGACACTTCAGAAATTCAAAAATCCTCAATGATTACTACAAAAAAATCTCTATTCCCAAAATATGAAAATCTGAAGGAAATGGACCAATACCTGGAAGCACACCACCTTCCTAAGCTCAGCCAGAAAGAATTAGAAATCTTGAATAGACCTATATCAATCCTGAAATAGCATCAACAATACAAAATCTCCCAAAAATGAAATGTCCAGGACCAGATGACTTCACATCCAAATTCTATCAAACCTTTCAAGAGGAACAAGTATCTATGTTATACAACCTTTTCTGAAGCATAGAAAAAGAAGTAATACTTCCCAACACATTCTATGAAGCAAATATCACCCTGATCCCCAAACCAGGAAAGGATCCAACAAAGAAAGAAAATTATAGACCAATATCATTAATGAATATCGATGCAAAAATATTCAATAAAATCTTAGCAAACAGAATACAACAACACATCAAAAAATTATACACCATGATCAAGTTAGTTTTATTCCAGGATTATGGGGTTGGTTCAACATATGCAAATCTATAAATATAATACATCACATCAATAAAATAAAAAATGAAGACCATATGATTCTCTCAATTGACGCAGAAAAAGCCTTTGATAATATCCAGCATCCTTTCATGATCAGAACACTCAAGAAAATAGGCATAGAAGGGACATTTCTTAAACTGATAGAGGCTATCTACAGCAAAACCACAGACAACATCATATTGAATGGTGTAAAATTGAAAACATTTCCACTCAGATCAGGAACAAGGCAAGGATGCCCACTGTCACCACTGCTATTCAACATAGTAATGGAAGTCTTAGCCTTCGCAATCAGGCAAGAGAAAGTGATCAAGGGTATCCAAATAGGGTCAGAGGAGATCAAACTCTCACTCTTTGCTGATGATATGATCCTATACCTAGAAAATCTCAGGGATTCAACTTCAAAACTCTTAGAAGTGATCAAGGAATACAGCAGCATCTCAGGATACAAAATCGATACTTACAAATCAGTAGCTTTTATATATGCCAACAATAGTCAACCTGAAAAAACAATCAAGGACTCTATTCCTTTTGCAGTAGTGCCAAAGAAGATGAAATACCTGGGAATTTACATAAAAGGATGTGAAAGATCTCTATAAAGAGAAGTATGAAACTGGAGAAAAGAAATAGCTGAAGATGTTAACAAATGGAAAAACATACCATGCTCATGGCTGGGAAGAATCAACATTGTTAAAATGTCCATACTACCCAAAGAAATCTACAGATTTAATGCAATCCCTATTAAAGCACCATTGTCACACTTTAAAGAGCTTGAAAAAAAGTGCTTAATTTTACATGGAATCAGAAAAAATCTCGAATAGCAAATACATTACTCAGAAATAAGAACAAATCAGAAGGTATCACATTACCAGACTTCAGGCTGTACTATAAATCTATAGTGATCAAAACAGCATGGTACTGGCACAAAAACAGAGAGGTAGATGTATGGAACAGAATAGAGAACAAAGGTATAAAAGAAAGAAAATTATAAACCAATATCATTAATGAATATCGATGCAAAAATATTCAATTTTGTGTCTATTTTTATGCTTTAAATCAATAATGTTGATTCTTCCCAGTCATGAGCATGGTATGTTTTTCCATTTGTTAACATCTTCAGCTATTTCTTTTCTCCAGTTTCATACTTCTCTTTATAGAGATCTTTCACGTCCTTTGTTATGTAAATTCCCTTCTGATATATACCGAAATGATTAAAAATTATTTTACAACAAAGACATTTGCACCAGTATGTTTATTGCAGCCCAATTCATAGTTGCCAAGGCATGGAAATAGCCCAAGTGCCCATTGACCCATGAATGGATTAATAAACTGTGGTATATGTACACCATGGAATACCATACAGCCATAAAAAGATGGAGACTTCACATCTTTTATGTTTACCTGGATGGAGCTACTCAACATATTCTCCTTAGTATAGTATCTCAAGAATGGAAAAAAAAGTATCCAAAGTACTCAATACTACTATGAAATCAATACATAATCACCTACATGTTCATATGAATGGCAAAATGTAACTATAGTCCAGAAAGTAGAAGAGAAGAGGAGAGAGAAGGGAGGAGAGGGGGGCACATGGGAGGAGGGAGGGTATTTGGGGGGGACCTCACCTAATATGCATGATGCAATGGTACATTTCAAAACTATTAAAAAATGAGTATAATTGTGATAGATTTGTTACTTAGTTCAATGTAAGCATTTCACATTGTATATCAAAGCAGTACACTGAACCCCATAAATGCATAAATGTACAAAGTTATGATCATAATAAGTTATAATAAAAAAAAATTAAAAAATGCCAAAGTGGTTCAAAATGCACATTATCCAAGACATGAGTAAATAGCTGCAAGGAAAAATGTAATAGGGACAAGCTCCTGGATGGAGTGGGTGTATATTTTACCTAGGATACAGATAATGATGGTGGGGATCATGGCAACTCAATATTTGGGGGCTCACTGGGAGCCAGGTATTTGCCCAGTCATCCTGCTCATCCTCTTGGATGGGAGAGGTCAGTGACAGACCCCACAGCAAAGCTGGCGGGCCCAGACCACATGACTGCACTTGCCGTGTGCATTAACTGCTCCAGGCCAGTCATGAAAGAGGGAAAGTATAATGAAAGGCAAGCTGTAAAGAGACATTTACTTCCTGAGCATGCTAGGGAGGGGCCTGATCTCTGTTGATGCTCACCACATCCCAGTGCTACACACTACCCGGGACTGCTCTTGGTTCTCACAATCCCACCAGGTAGCCATTTTATAGAAGGGAGAATTGAGGTTCCAAGTGTTGAGTAGCTTGGCCAAAGTCATAGATCTGGCAAAGGGAGGCCCTGAGTCCCGAGTTAACATTCATCTGACTTTCATTACCTTTTCTGTTCATATTTCCTCTTCACAAGGTTACTGTGACAGGGTTTGTCTGAATCATAGCTGAGATAAGGTGACTATGGAATCTTTTGCATCTTGATAGTACGGCCTTTAGAAACATAACTGAATGATTCAGAGGAGCTAAAATCCCTTGGTTTGATTATGGAGTGTTGGGGACCCATATTGCAACATTTGTGTTTAGCTTTGTAAATCCTTGCTGGACATGAACTATGACTTTTACCTTAGGTAGTAAGTGTGAATTCTGGAAGGATTTCTTTTTTTTCTTTCTAAGAATGTGGCTCTTTGGATACCTGACATTTTAAAGAATTTATCCTTTGCCCTATCAGACCATTAAGTAAGCTGGTAACTTTCTGAAAAGGTTTGCACTTTGCTTGGTCTAAAGCTGTTAATTCCATAGGCACTCAACCATAACATGGCCACTGTGGAGCACTGAGGCAGGACTTCGTATCTGCAAGAAGCCGGCTAAATGTTTCTGATCTTGTGCTTCTTCCCCTGTGCTGGGTCCTTAACTGATTCTCAGAAACTTCATTGAATTGCCATGGAAGAAAGAGGCAATTTGATATTTGTATATTCTTTATTCCATTACTGTGACTGACAGCTTCAGCTCTTGTGCCAGACAGCTCTCTTTCGACTTGCTTCCTGTGCTGAGAACTGATGCTTTAACCTGCTTATGACCTGTTAGATGGCTATCCTGCCTGCCCTTTTCTCCAACAACAAAAAAAGGCACTAAATATATCATTGCTTAAAGTCTGACACTGCAGGACTAAGACTCAATGGACATCCCTAGATATTGTCCATAAAGCAAGTTGAGGGTTTTCAGTCATTTATACTCTTATCAAGATACGATGACTTTATTTGGAATCACGTCTGTTCCTAACGGGATAGAAGTTAAACTAATGACAGGAAATCAGATGGAGTCACAAAGGTCTTAGCTACAGAACCACCCAATTTTCAGGGATTAGTACAAACAGGAAGCTCGTGAGTGAATGATGCCCCTTACTAGGATATACAGGCCATTTGGCTGTGTTTACCTTGTTTACTCTCCAGCAAGAAGCTCCCTGACAAGGAGCCAAGCTCTTTCATCTCAGCATAGGTTCAGTGCCAAACACGTGCCAAATTTTAATAGCTGTCCATTGACTTGTTCAGAATGATCTCAAAGGATTTTGCTTAAATTTGAACTCCATTTCAGAGAAATTCAAGGAAGATCTGAATTTTTTATGTGTGGCTCAAACTCCCCAACCCTCCTGCTCAATGCTTTCCCTCTGAAATCATTTATGGTATTTAGAGGGCTGAAGTCTACAGCAGCCGTGGTTTACCCAGTACTCAACTGGGAACCTTACTTGTAACTCCCTTAATCTCTGTAAGGGCTCCAGGGATGTCCACATTGCCCAGCACATGTAGTGGACACAGTGTAATTTGCTGAGTGATTGCAGTGACTGACCCATCCATCTTATTAGAAAAGCTTTTCTATTAAGTTCTATCTTTGTCACAGAAGTCACTCATCAAACTCCATTGTGGATAAAATTGCTGTCCTTTGAAAATACTTACAATATGCATGCTTTGGTGTTTGCCTTCGATTTTCTTCAGAGAGCAATGGAGGGGGTGGAAGCCATCCCTTTTTGTCTTTTGAGGCATTACTAAAGGCAATCTTTATTCAGATTAAAAATATGCACATAAAAAATCAGAATTACCTTAATCTCATTATAAGAAAAAGAAACACACTTAAGCTAGTTGAAGTAAAGAGGAATTTATTATAAGGGCTGAAGAAGTCCTATGAGTCTAGTGATACAGCAGGGGACTTGTAGGAACGCAAATATCTTCTGGCAGATAATTTATCTTGATCATCTTGCTTAGTTTATTGTCTTTACTTTTTTTTTTTTTTTTTTTAAGAAACAGAGTCTCGCTTCCTGCCTCATCCTCCCAAGAATGTCTTGTCTTCTCTATGGATGTCAGCTCCACATTCCCTATGGAAATAAGTTTCTTCTACAAGTCTTTTAGTCTTGGAGGGTCAGCCTGTCTATAATTTCAACTGAATTTAACTTTGGAATGCTTTAAAGCTGATTCTAATACTAATTCCAGTTGACCTTATGGCTCTTAAGCATAAAATATAAATTGATTCAGTCTCTGTTTCAATTTCCAAAATATTTAAAAGAAGAGATTTGAATAGTCTAGCTTTGGTCATGTGCCCATGTGTGGTCTCGTTACTGAGGAGATGAGGAACATCCTCCCTTCAGGCTTCTTCGGAAAAGTTCCCCAAGAAAGGAATGTGGGCAAGAGGAAATAATGGCCACATCTAGAAGAGGAATATTCAAAAACTACCATAGAAAACTGTCTCTCTGAACCCTAAGCTCCTTGTTGACCAAATCGACCCTCTCTTGGCCAAGGGAGCCGTAGAGAAATCTTAAAACTGTATTCCCATGGCTCAGCGCCTATGGCTCAAGCGGCTAAGGCACCAGCCACATACACCTGAGCTGGCAGGTTTGAATCCAGCCCAGGCCTGCCAAACAACCAACGATGGCTGCAACCAAAAATAGCCAGGTGTTGTGGCAGGCTCCTGTAGTCCTAGCTACTTGGGAGGCAGAGGCAGGCGACTTGCGTGAGCTAGGGAGTTGGAGGTTGCTGTGAGCTGTGATGCCATGGCACTCTACCCAGGGGGACAGCTTGAGGCTCTGTCTCAAAAAACAAAACAAAACAAAACAAAAAAAAAACTGTATTCCCATCCATAATAGGACGGGAGGTCAGATTTGCCTCATTATACCCTCTCCCTTGCTAACGGCCACCAGACTTTTTTCTTTAAGGGTGAATCCAGTCTTGTGATCTATACCTCCCTATTGGTGGTTTTGGCCCTATACCTCACCAGCACTCCTTCCTGATAAGAGACCACCAACCACGGCATGCTTTTAACCAGTCTAGGGAGTAATCACTGAAGGTTTTCCTTTCTTTGCTTCACCTTTTGGCATTAATGGACTACCATTTTCTGAACATGGACCCCATTTCTCCTTTCATAAATATTCATGACATTTCTCCTTTCATAAATATTCATGACTCCTGCTACTGTTGATTAAATGTGTGCATTGGGCCACCCTGCCAGCATAAATTCCTATTCTTGTTGTCCACCCCTCCAAGCACATGTTCTGGCTCCTGCTGGGCTCTGCTTCCCAGCCTGTGGGAATGGCCACCTACAGGCTGCAACCCTTTATGAGAAATAAAGCTCTCCTTCCCCCCAAAAAGAAGAGAAATCTTGTCTTTGGAAAGAGATACCTTTGATTAGATTAATTGTTATGCAATCATCAGTTTAGAATAAAACTGATGAAAATTAGTCTCATTCTTTGTACCTAATACTACTTCATTTTTATTGCTAAAATAATCTTTATCTCTGAATTAGCTCGTGTTTTTCCCCCAAAAATTATCTCTGGAGGATAATTAGAAGATAAGTTTTTGAACCCTAGCTACATCATATATTAGAAGCTAAACAACACGAATAAATGCTTTGAACATCTCTCATCACTTCTGGTCGTTTCACTTGTGTGACCACTTGGCCTATATTAAAGTGAGGTTAGAACAAGTAGAAATAAAACTCCAGGGAAAAGATTGGAAAAGCTGGGATACTTTTAAAGCTTGAGAAGATGAAACATATTGTAACCTTTCTTTGATAATTTACTGACTTAAAATATGCTCTCTTCAAAAATAATACATAGCTTGCTGAAGATTTAACTTTGGAAAATATGGGCAATCTTATATTTTAAAGATTAAAATAAAGATTGATTGATTAGAAAGACTATAAATTTGAACATTTGAGAATTTTTAAATGGTCTAATTTTAATTTAATTATATAAAATTGATACTGTTACTATTCTCTTACCAAACTCTTTCTCAGTTCTACCCCTAATATCTTGCCCATACCAGATGTGTTTCCGGTGCCTGCTAGCCCCCAGCACAGGAGGCCTCAAACTATGGCCCACGGGCCACATGCAGCCCACCTAGGACATTTATCCGGCCTGCCGGGTCTGTCCTACTTAGCAGCCGACTCATCCTGGGGCCTGCAGTCTGGCCCTCCAACGGTCTGAGGGATAGTGAACTGACCCCCTGTTTAAAAAGTTTGAGGACCCCTGCCCCAGCAGCTTCTAATGAGGCAAGCTCTATTGAGGGAAAAGAGCACACATGAGCAACCACTGCCAGCTGTGCTTTCTTGCACTTGACTCATCTTCACCATTGTAGCTTATCGGACCAGGAGGCATACCCTAGCCCAGGGCTGGCTATGACCTGTGACCTCATGTTTAAAGAATGTATAGCACCAATTGGTTTCCTTCTTTCAGGAATGTGCACTAAGAAATTTTAAGAAAAGAAATTCAGGAAGCATTATTAGGAATAGGAGCTGAAAAGTGCAATATAGAAGGGTTTGGATTTCCAATGTGCTCTGCAAAAGATAGAAAAAGAAGAAAATATGAACCAACAAAGGAAGCCACAGAAACAGAGAGAAAGATAGAGACAGCCACACACCAGAAATTGAGCATCTCCTGAGAAAGAGATGGCCCTCTGGTCCCCATAGCTACTCCATCTCCTATTCTAAGCCAGGTAGAGACTTACAGAAAACCCTCTTCCTTTCAGAGTGTCATAATTCAAAAGATTTCACTTCCACACTGCCTTCTCTATAGAGTTCATGTAAAAAGGCTCAGGCTGCCAACTTACATTAGGCAATGGAACTCGATAATTTGATGCTCGGGTTACTGACATTGATCCTTTTAGTAATAAAATTTGGGTAAATTTGGAGTTAGCAGAGAAGGCGTTATTTGCATGTTGACTGGCTTTCCTAGAGCAACACGTTTGTGCTACTCATCTCTCCCTCACCCACACAGTGGCTGTACACCTCCAGGGCAAATCCATGCTGCTCAGGGATGGGTCTATTCCTCCAGGGTATCTTAACAGGCAGGAGAGGACTGAGGTGCCTTCCCAGTAGCTGATCAAGCAGCATTGTTCCTCAGCAAGGCCATAAGCTCTTGTCCTTGGTGTGAGGAATCAGAAGGGCACTGGAATTAAGGAAAGTTTTAGTCACCCTGTGAAGAACAGAACCACTCTAGCAGCTAGGGCAAGAGCAATCTGGCAGAGAAGCTGGACACTCCAGTCTCTTTGGGGCAGTGAGGAGACTGAATGGCTCTCCCACTCTGAGTGGAGAGCATGCATGTATATGTGCATGTGTGTGCATGTGCATATGTGTGGTGCTGAGGCAGCAGACCAGTAAATAGAGATGGAGCCTTTGATTGCTGGTCTCCACCAGGAGAGAAGCCACTCTCTTGTATGCCCAGGGACAGTATTAGGGGTCATCATCTACCAGAGGGATGGTTAACATAGACGATGATTCCCCCTTACAGGGCCTTGTGAAGGAACATCTTTAGTTCTATTTGTTCAGTCATTTCAGGGCAGTACATCCAGTTAGTTAAATGGTCCTGCATGTTAGAAGTATACACAGGGTATCCATAAATAGTATAAACACTTTAAGTGGCACAAGAACTTTACGGACACCCTGTATATACCAAAACCTGCCAATAGGCATGTAAAAGAAGATTCAGATAATATCACAATACAATAGATATATATAGTATAATAGATGTAAAGTAAAAATGTAAAAAGGAATTGAGATGCACTATAGCATATTGTTAAAAGATGTGGATTCTAGACTAACATTTTGGGTCTGTAGCCAACTTCTTCACTTACTGGCTATCTGGCCTTGGGCGAGGTACTTAAACTCCCTATGCCCCATTTCTTTGTCTATATAATAATGATGGCGATAATACTGCCTTCCTCATTCCATGGTTGTGAGGACTCAGTGTGTCATTTGTGTAAAGTCTGTGTGATGGAGCCTGACGCACACAGCTCAACTCCTGATGTTATCGCCTACCATACAGAGAACTGGGGACCTGCAAAGGCCACATGGACATCAGCAGCAAAGTTCCAAGGAACAGAGGTCCCTGTTGCACACTGGTGCTTTTTAAATTCTCTACAATAAAACCAAGTCTTGCGTCTCTCAGGCCTCTGTGGAGGAACTGCTTTATCCTCAGTTCCAGGTGCAGAAACAGAATGAAAAAGTTAAGTTTTACACTAAAGGTGAGGTCCCTCTCTGATCTGCCTTGTTTTTTCCATCACTCTGCTGTTCTGACTCTGTTGACATTCTTTCTGCAATGACATGTCATTCTGTCTCACTAATGCGAGGGAATAGAATCTCCTGGCAGCCCTCCAGGCAGCAAATACCCTTCAGATGCTCTATAGCAGTATTTTTCAACCTTTGTTATCTCACGGCACACTTGAACCTACAGTTAAACTTCCACCATACAGTTAAATTATGTTGATCAAAAAAGGGTAAAAAAAAGAATATTCTTACTAGGCTTTGAACTTCTTCTGAAAATAATTTGATTAATGCCCTTTAAAAATTTCCATGGCACACCAGTTGAAAATCACTGCCTTAGAACATGCTATTAAAATAATCTCAGCACTGGGCCTGGCACACGGTACGCAATCACAGCATCATTATTTATCATTATTATTATTATTTGCAGTTTTTGGCCAGGGCTGGGTTTGAACCTGCCACCTCTGACACATGGGGCAGTGCCTTACTCCTTTGAGCCACAGGCACCACCCTGCACAGCATCATTACTTTAAATGCAAGGATGTCAATTTTGCTCCTGTTTTTTTGATCTTATTACTTCCTTCCTCCAAATCTTTGACAAGACCTCTCATGTTGAAATTCAAATTACTCACCTTTATCTCAGTCCTTCCAGTGAGCTAACCTCTCACCATTCTTCCCTGACTTTTGGCTATCTTCCTACCCATTTTTCTCCCACACATAATACTAAATATAATTGTATACATTAACATTTTGTTTATGCTCACACCTCCCCACTTTTTCTCCTTTGGAGTTACACAGTTGTAGTAGAATATTTGGAGGCATTTAGAGAAGCCAGGAGTGGGCTGGGAAAACACAGCCTGGCTTCTCTAAAAACTTGCTCCAAGGCAGCTTTGTTTGAATTTCCTGTGTCAGACCTTCAAGCTTGGCTGAAGACATCAGGACAGGTCACCAGACTCAGACTAGGCCAATCAAATTCTTTCATCCTAGAAAATAGAACTGGAACTGAGAGGGGCTAGGCAGTTTTTTCAGGTACATGTGCTAAGGACATGTAACCTAAGGAGCTGTAAGGTGGCTGTCCTAAAGGAGGTGAGTAAAGAAACAGAGAGAGATGACCACAGGCAGGGAAGATGAACATACAGAGGGGAAGAAAATAAGAAAGAAAGAAAGAGAACTCCTACACATAGTCCCAGGACAAAATAGTTCTGGGTCACATTTTCCTTTTCTGGCTCCATCCCTGCTGAGGCCTAATGAATCTCCTGTATTTTACATAAAATACCTTATTTTATGGAATGTCCCAGCATGCAGGTGCCAAAATAGAGCCGTTATTGATCACACATGGCTACTGAGCACTAGAGATATGGTGGCTGTAACTGAAGCACTGCATTTTAAACTATACTTAAATTCAATTCTTTTTAATTTAAATAGACACATGAGGATAGTTTCACCATATTAGATGGTGTTGCTAAGTACTCCCATCAAAAGGCAGTCATGGCAGAATGGCAAATAGTGAGAAAGAGTCCAAAGGGCACCTTAATACTGATATGAAGGACAGAAGAGAGATGACATTGACACTGCACCAAAGGCCACTTTAATACTAATAGGAAGGATAGAAGAGAGTCAGTATCCACACTGCACCAATAGCCTCCCTAATACCGACGTGAAGAAACAGAAGGGAGATGGTATCCACACGGCACCAAAGGCCACCTTACTACTGACGTGAAGGACAGAAAAGAGACGACGTCCACACTGTACCTAAGCCAACCTTACTACTGATGTGAAGGACAGAGGGGAGATGGCGTCCACACAGCACCAAAGCCCACCTTACTACTGATGTCAAGGACAGAGGGGAGACGGTGTCCACACTGCACCAAAGCTGACCATCCTACTGATATCAAGGACAGAGGGGAGACAGTGTCCATACTGCACCAAAGCCTACCTTAATACTGATGTGAAGGACAGAGGGGAGACGGCGTCCACACTGCACCAAAGCCCACCTAACTACTGATGTGAAGGACAGAGGGGAGACGGCGTCCACATTGTACCAAAGCCCACCTTACTACTCATGTGAAGGACAGAGGGGAGACGGCGTGCACACTGCACCAAAGCCCACCTTACTACTCATGTGAAGGACAGAGGGGAGATGGTGTCCATACTGCACCAAAGCCCACCTTACTACTGATGTGAAGGACAGAGGAGAGACGGCATCCACAGTGCACCAAAGCCCACCTTACTACTCATGTGAAGGACAGAGGAGAGACGGCGTCCACACTGCACCAAAGCCCACCTAACTACTGATGTGAAGGACAGAGGGGAGACGGCGTCCACACTGCACCAAAGCCCACCTTACCACTGACGTAAAGGACAGAGGGGAGACGGCGTGCACACTGCACCAAAGCCCACCTTACCACTGATGTGAAGGACAGAGGGGAGACGGCGTCCACACTGCACCAAAGCCCACCTTACCACTGATGTGAAGGACAGTGGGGAGATGGTATCCACACTGCACCAAAGGCCACCTTGATACCTATGTGAAGGACACGAGGGAGACAGGGTCCAGAATGATTCCAAGGCCACCTTAATACCGACATGAAGGACAGAAAGGAGACAGCATCCACACGACATCAAAGACCACCTTGATACGGACGTGAAGGACAGAAGCGAGACGGTGGCACCAAAGACCACCCTAATACTGATGTGAGGGGCAGAATGGAGATAGCATCCGTGCTGCACCAGAGGACATCTTAGTACTGATGTGAAGGACAAAAGGGAGATGGTATCCACACTGCATCAAAGTCCACCTTAATACTGACGTGAAGGACACAAGGGAGACAGGGTCAACAATGTAGGCATTCAAGGCCACTTATTACCGACATGAAGGTCAGAAGGGAGATGGTGTCCACACTGCACCAATGGCCACCCTAATACCAACATGAAGGACAGAAGGGAGACGGCATCCACACTGTACCAAAGGATATCTTAGTACTGATGTGAAGGACAGAAGGGAGACAGTGTCCACACTGCATCAAAGGCCACCCTGATACAGATGTGAGGGGCATAAGAGAGACGGTGTCCACACTGCACCAAAGGCCACCTTAATACTGATGTGAGGGACAAAAGAGAGGAGATAGCATCCACACTGCACCAAAGGCCACCTTAATACCGACGAGAAGGACCGAAGGGAGATGGCGTCCACAGGGCACTGAAGGCCACCTTAATACTGATGTGAGGGACAGAAGGGAGATGGCGTCTACACTGCACCAAAGGCCACCTTAATACCTATGTGAAGGCACAGGTCTATTGAAAGTAAATGGCCAAAGAAAGGTAAGTTGTGCAAACAGCAAACCTGAGGAAGTTGGAATGACTAAGTTAATGTCAGATAAAATAGATTTGAATATAAACAGTACCTCAACCTCAGCATACTTTGTGAGAGATCAATAAGGGACATCCAAAAGTGATAGAAGGACAATTCATCAGGAAGGTGGGACAGTTAGAAATGTAAATGCACAATATGTGAACAAAACTTGTCAAAATTAAAATAAAATTGTCTAGACCATTCTAAACACATACATGTTAACACTACTTTCTCAGCAGTTGAGAACTAGGAAAACATTAGTAAGAACCACACTATCAATTCCCCAGGCTTAACTGACATTCATATAACACTGTAACAAATTATTTTCTATTGTACTTTTTTTTTCCAAGTACATATGATACATTCTCCAAGACAGAACATGTGCAGAGCCATAAAATAAGTCTCAATATATTTAAGAGGACAAAAATAATACAAAGTATTTTCTCAGACTACAAGAGAATTAAATTAGGCATCTGTAGATATTCAGGAAAAACCCAAAGACTTGAAAAATAAAAAAACAATTTCTAAATAGTTCATGGCTTAAAGGCAAAATCACAAAGAAATTAGATATCTGTAGATATTCAGGAAACACCCAAAGACTTGAAAAATAAAAAAACAATTTCTAAATAGTTCAAGGCAAAATCACAAAGAAATTAGAAAATATTTTAAGCTGAATGACAACAAAAATATATCATAATTCATGTGGTGCAGCTCAATGCCTTGAGAGAAACTTTTATCTTCAAGTGTTTATATTAGAAAAAATGGTATAAAATCAGTGACCAAATGGTTGACTCTACAACACTAGGAAACAAAAAAAGAATCAAGTAAATACAAAGTAAGTAGAAGGAAAGACATAGTGCAGGAAAGAGTAGAAGTCACTGAAGTGGAAAACCAAGAGACAGTAGAGAAAATAACAAGTGAAAAGTTAAGTTCAATGAAAAGATCAGAGTAAAATTAAAGAGAGATGGAACCCTAATCACCAGCACCAAAAATGAAAGGGGGTTATCACTGCAAACCCTGTAGACATTAAGAGGATACTAGGAGAATATTAGGAATAATATGTCAACAAATTTAACAATGAACAATTAAAAACTCGACATGAGAAGATTTAGAAAAGCTGAGTAGTTCTGTATCAAAGAAAAACATTAAATTTGTTGTCAAAAACCTTCTCCAAAACACAAGTCCATCAGTTGCATCAGCAAATTCTATCTAATGCCATTCTATCAGATGATTAGGGGAAAAACAGCACTAATTTTATATCAACATACATAAAAAACTGAGCTGTGATCACAGATCAACCTGTTTAGGAGACCAGTGTGTGGCAATGGAGATGAGGGGGCTCTACTTTGTGCGTTTGTTTTGCAGCTTGACCACATTCAGTCACTTCACATGTGAATAATAATGACTGGATTTAAAGATTATGAAAATGTAAGAATTAAATGAGTGCATCCAGAGTAATTGACAATGGACGTTCACAGGCTAGTTGAAGACAGCTGCAACATCAGATCAGAGTTTTAGCTCTAGCTTCTGGACATAGCTGATTTTATATATTCCCTGTCATTATCCTACTGTATAGCAGTTTAGGAAGCATTCTCATTTAGGTTTATTCCTTATTTCAATTATGAGGTTCTGGTTACCATAACTGGGACGTTTCATGACTGGTGAGAAAGCTGTTGACTGCATGGCTGTGCCAGCCAGAGCCCCCTCCCCATTGAATTGCTCTGCAGTCTCCCTGATTTGGGGACCTGGGTTTTCCTGCTGTGTCACTGGCTGTATGTGTACCCCTCGCTGTGCCTCCAGCATAATACACATAGATACCAAATACGCATTTATCACATTGATGACTTATTGCCGGGATACTCATGAGAAAGACAGGAAGCTTTCAACACATACTTACTGTTATATTATTTAATATTTCCACATCCTCGCTCACACGATATTCTTCCTGTGGCTTTATTCAAAATAATACTATACATGTGTTAATACTTTGCAGTATACAAGTTACTATAACACACGCTATCTCATTTGGTTTTTACAGAAATCCTATGAGATGTATGGGCAGAAAATTATCATTCCTATTTCATAGATGGGAGAGCTAAGGCAGGCATAAGAAGATAAAGTAAGGAACTGAAGTCTCTGACTCCCAAGTCAGACCTCCACCCTATTAGAATGCCTTTCTTCTCCCTTAGGTTGACCTATTTCCTTGGTTCCCTGTCCTACTGGGGAATGACAGCAGGGACAGCCTCACTCAGGACTATCTCCTTGTCAAAAGTTCATTACCCTGTTAGTAATAATCTTGGCCTTTGGCTAAAAATGTAAAGATGAATTCCCTTATTAAAAATCATTTATTATAGTGTCCGAGTGTACACTTCAATTCCAGCAAAGCATTTTAGCAACATTTATGTAGGTAAAATTGTTAGGTAATTTTTTTTTATTGTTTTAGCATCTATATCCAACTCTCCAGGGATTTCCAATGTCAAAAAGAACCAAATCACATCTTCCCATTATTATCCTGTGGCTAGTACCGTCTGGTCTCACTACTTCCCGACTTTTCCCATCCAGAGCCCTGCTTATTCAGCAATATGAGCCTCTCTGCTCTGGGTGATGCCAGGCTCATCCCCACCTCAGGGCATTGGCACTTGCTGTGCCTTCTGCGCGAAGTGAAATGTCATTGTTCCCTCAGATCCGACACCAGCCGCAGTAAGAGACTTTTCCTGGTCTCTGTGTTACGCCAAAAAAAGTCAGCCATAGACCAGTGAGCACCATGCTCTGTCATTCTGTGTGTGTTCTTAAATATTATTTACCCAAACACACACGCACAGGCACACGGAGCATGTTTACCCAAACACACACACAGAGAAGATTTACACAAACACACATGCACACAGAGAATAATAGTGACACAAACACACACACATGGAAATTTAAACACCACATACATGGAGATTTACACAAAAATACACATGTATATAGAGAATAGTGTTGGAAATAGCCACAAGAAATTAAGAACAATGATTTTTATTATTTTTAAACCCACTACAGCATGAAAGTGGGTGTAAGACTTTCTTACTCTGGTATTATTTGAATTGCTTACCATCGAAATAGTTAAAACCTCTTTTAAAAGAATAAGAAAAAATTCATTGCATTGTGTGAAACTAAAAGATTGGAAAATGAATAGAAACAAATATTTAAGATTTCACTTAGATTCAATAATTCAATTGCACAGATCCAGATCAGGTGGATTCTGCTTAAAAGCAATTTATATGACAAAAAAATCTAAAATTTTACTGTCTATGAGCTCAACCATTCGGCTTTTAAAAATGGACCACCCAACAGCTGCAGAGTACCTGGTCTAACAGCACACAAAACAATCTCCAGGATAAATTACGTTATGTCACAAGACAAATCTTAACAAATTTAAGAACTGAAATAGTACCAATTATCTCTTTGGACCACAGTGGAGTGGAACTAGAAATTGATAACAGAAAACAAATTGGAAAATTCACAAACATGTAAAAATTAACATGCTCTTGAACAATCAATGGATCAAGAAGAAATCAAAAGGAAATTTGAAAATACTTTGAGACAAACGAAAATGAAAACACAACATAGCAAAACTTATCATATTTAGCAAATGCAGTACTAAGAGGGAAATTTACAGCAATAAATGTCTTCATCAAGAAAGAAGAAAGATCTCAAATAAGCAACTTGCCTCTATACCTCAAGGAATTAAAAAAATAAACTAAGGACGGAAATAATAAAATTAGAGCAGAAATAAACAAAATATAGAAAAACAACATGAAAAACTACTAGCTCACCCAATGCTCAATGGTGAAAAAGTGAAAGCTTTTCCTCTAAGGAATAAAGCCAGGATGCCCACTCTTGCTATTTCTACTTAATACACCACAGACATTTTAGTGAGAGCAATTAGATAAGATAAGGAAATAAAAAGCATCTAAATGGGAAAGGAAGAAGTAAAATTATCTGCTTTTAGGTAACATGATCTTGTATATAGCAAACCCTAAAGATTCCACAAAAGCCTGTTATCACTAGTAGATGAATTCAGTTAAGTTGCAGGACACAAAGACCATCAGACAAAATTGTCTACATTTCTCTCTGCTAACAGCAAACAATCTGAAAAGGAAATCAATAAGAAAAACAAACTCAGTTATAACAGCATCAAAAAGAATAGAATAATTAGGAATGCACTCAATCAAGGGGTGAAAGTCTTGTACACTGAAAACAAAGTCTTGTACTTCTTCTTGCTGAAGAAGATTAAGAAACACAAATAAATGAAAAAAATTCCATGCTTATGGATTGGAAGACATAATTTTTTAAAATGGACATACTAACCAAAGCTATAATCCAATCTAATTCCTATGAAAATTCTAAGGCAGTTTTTAGAGAAATAGAAAAAAAATAAATCCTAAATTCATATTAAACTACAAAGGACCTCAAACAGCCAAAACAGTCTTGACAAAGTAGAACAAAGCTAGAGGCCTCACACTTCCTGATCTCAAAACATATTCAAAGCTACAATAATCAAAACAGCATGGTACTGGCATAAAAATAGACATAAAGACCAAAGGAACAGAACAGAGAGTGTAGAAACGAACCCATTCATATATGGTCAATTGACTTTCAGCAAGGTGCCAAGAACACATAATAGTCTCTTCAACAAATGGTGCTGGGAAAACTGGATATCCATATACAAAAGGATGAAACTGGACTTACTTTATACCATATGCAAAAATTAACATGAGACCTTAAAGTGCAAAACTCTTGAGTAGAAAACACTGAGGAAAGTCTCCATGACATTGGTCTTAGCAATGATTTCTTGGATATGAAACCCAAAGCACAGGCACCAAAAGCAAAAATTGCCAAGTGGGACTACATAAACCTAAAAAGCTTCTGTACAACAAAGGAAACAAGTGACAGAGGGAAAAGGAAACCTGAGGGATGGGAAAAAATATTTAGAGTATATATGTTCTAAGGGTTAATGTCCAAAACATCAAAGGCCCTCCTACAATTCTACAGCAAAACAAGCAAGAATACAAATAGTCTGATTACAAAATGGGCGAAGGCCTTAAAGAAACACTTCACCAAAGAAGTCATACCAAAAGATGCTCAATGTCTCTCATCATTAGGGGAATGCCAATCAAAAGCACAATGAGATATTACTTCACACCTGTTAGGATGGCCATGATAACAAAACAAAACAGAAAGTAACAACTGTTGACAAGCGTGTGGGGACATTGGAACCCTTGCACACTGATGATGGTGATGTAAAATGATGTAGCTGCATCATTTGATGGAAACAATATGGAGATCCCCCGAAAAATTAAAAATAGAACTAACATATGATCTAGCAATTCTACTTCTAGGTATTTATCCAAAATAATTGAAATCAGTATATTGAAGACATATTTGTTCACTGCAGCATTGTTTATAATTGTCAATCTAAATATCCACTAACTAATGAATGGATAAAGAAAATGTGGTATTCATGCTGAGTCTCACTACCATCACCAGCTGGCCAAGGGGGGTACCTCAGAGGTGACCGTAGTAATTTTCAGCAATGAGGTGTGTAGCATTTTTTGTAGGATGAGTTCATGAACTTAATTGTCTTACCTTTATACATACAATGAAATATTATTTAGTCATAAAAAGAAGGAAATCCTCTCATATACTAAAACATGGATAAAACTTGACACCATCATGCTATGTAGAGTAAGCTAGTCATGAAGGAGAAATACTGCCTGATTCCTTTATTTATACGAGGTATCTAAAATAACCAAACTCATCAAAGCAGAGAGTAGAATGGTAGTTGCCAGGGGCTGAGGGGAGGGAGAAATGGTGAGCTGCGGTTTCACTGGTATAAAGATTCAGTCATGCAAAATTAATAAGTTCTAGAGATGTGCTGTGGAACAATGTGCTTATAATTTACAAGAATGCACTGCACATTTAAAAATCTTTGAAAAGGGTAGATCTCATGTTATGTGTGGTAAAACACACAAATAAGATAAAATTAAGTTCACCTCACAACAGCAATCCTAGAAATGCAAATAAAAATTTTTGAACTGTCAAATTAGTAATAAGTTTAAAATGCTGGTGAGAATTCCCTGAGACAGGCTTTCACTTACTCTTACTACTAGTTATAGTGCCTACAATGTAATAATTTCACTTGTAGAAATATGTTTTCATGAAGAAATAACAAATGTAAATATGTTTTTATTTATAAGAGCAAAATCTAGGAATTGTCCAATTAGCCCATAAGAAGGGAATGCTTGATAAATGTTGACACTTATGATGAAACAACAAAAATGTTTATGAAGTTGTAGTGATAAGAGAAAACTGCTCTCTCTATTTTATTAAGTATAAAAAGGCAGGATAATGAACTTTACAAAGGGAAATTACATATGGTATCAACACCATGTCAATAAAATTAAAAATAAAAAGGAAGGAAATAAACAAAACATGATAAATGGGATTGTTCTTGGACAATGAGATTAGGAACATTGTCAGACAAGATTTTTAAAAAATCTTTTTTCCATGTTTTCCAAAGAACTCACATTACTCTGCCATTTAGAAGACAAACAACAAAAAGATATGGTTTAAAAGTTAAATATAATCTAAGGTTCCTTGAGAAAGATATATTGTGTACTGACTGATGTTTGTCCAAACACATGGTTTTTGAAAGTGTCTATTTGCTCTTTACTCTTTGAACATATACAGGTATAGAATGTTAAGTGACTCAGAATTAGACTCTTCATTCTAGAAATACTGGAAGGTATTTGACTGATTTTATTTAACGTATGGTTAAAACAAATATAAACTTTTTCACTAAATCTTTTGATTCTAACATAAAAGTGGCAGACACAATGAGGGGAGAAATCAAGGGAAAACCTTACATTATTTACTTGTATAGTAAACATATGGTCTCTGTGGAATGCTATGGGGGTTCATCCTCCTCTGGAGAGTGATGGTGGGGGGATAAATGGAAGGTCATACAGAGAGGGGATGGGTGGGTCTGCCCTGCCCTGGCAACAGCAGCAGCCAAACCCACCCTGGCTTTCAGTGAGTTGGCAGATGGCATAGCCAGACTGTCCCACCAGCCTGGAGCTACTAAGTAAAACAATTACATTCAAGAGAAAATAAATCATGCTACAATCAGATTCTTAATATTAGCTAGGGATGGTGGGAGTCTAGGCAGGGAAAGGATCAGGTTGGCATCTTTAGGGCCACATGCCACTGACTCTCAGAGAAAATCAAGTTTACCCTGCACCAGCTTCACCATTTGATTCTATTCAAGAAGTGTTCTTTTTACCTTTATTCACATTTTTCCCCCCTTGAAATCAGAGAAAGCAAATTTGGGGACCTTGGGCATAGCCTAGAAAATAGACATGGTTTTCACAGGCTCATGAGTTGCCAACAGTTAAAATCAGGAGATTTGGCATAATCAGGATTTGAGGCTTAAAAAAATTAAGTCTAGCAAGAACGAGCTGTCATTGTCACATGGCAACAATTGGCTAGAGTAGCAGATACCCCTTTACATGGCACAGGGCAACCAATGTGCCACAGTCCCCACACAGCCCATTTGCTCATGTGGATATCCAGCCCAGGCCCTGTATTATTCCTGACTCTGATCAACGGAATTGCTCTTACCAGAAGCTTTTAGCGCTCAGAGTGAAGCACAGAACTGATCTACTAGCCTTGAGCTACCTAGCATAAAAAGCCTCCATTGACATAAAAACTCATTCAAAGCAAGTCCTGTAAGCAACTCTAAAAAGACTGACCCGTCTAAGCACTATGAACACACTCAAAGCCGTGCTGGGGGAGTACAGAGAGATCCCCCCCATCAGAGGTCGGGGTGCCATGGGCTGTAGCTGGAATGGAGGGGTGTGGAAGATTAGGATATCCCACGGGAAACTCTCAACCTAGTGTTTGGAACTTAGTAGGAGGTTAATAAATATTTGTTTCCATCTTCCTAAGAGCAGATGCAGAGCACAGCAAGGAGCAAATGGAGCCAGAACAGTGTAATACAATGCACAAAAGCACAGCATGTGAGGGAGGAGGAAGGAGGTAATTGTAGCCTAGAGAGCAGAAAGGAGAGAATAGGTTTAGAGAAGCCAGGGTGAGCCAGGAACTGTACCAGGGAGGACTGCACCACTGCAGCACGATTCTGGTGGCTCTCTGAGTCACACATCTGCGTGTTAAGGGCATCTAGCAGATGAAGAGAACATTAATCAAGCAGAAATTCAGAAAGAAATGCACACCCACACTTGTGAAGAGAATGAATTCAACCCTTTAGTGATGGATTGTTGGTTAAAACTATTACCAGATTTTGTTATATGAAAAATACAAAAAAATTCAATGTATGCAGAATAGCTGTATCAGTTGGAATACAGAATTTCCACAATCAGCTGAAATAAATGAACTGTCGATAAAATTTATTTTTGCTTGCCAATGGTGTGGCTTTATAGTTAATTGAGAATAATTTATTTCTAAAGCCTTAATTAAAAAAAAAAAGAATCAGTTACTTTGAAGTAAAATTCTGGGAAGCATCATGTCAGTAGGACAATAACCAGTCAGAGGATGCCGCACAGGGGTGCTGGACAGCGGGAGGGAAGGCTGCAGATGCAATTGTTTGTTTTCCAGCCCTTTGGGTCATAGCCCACCAGTCACTATTTATATATAGGTGCCTTTTGCAGTTTTTACTTTTTAAAATATCTCACAGTTTTGACAGGCAGTGACCGGAAATAATAATTTAGAGTTTGTAGCATGTTATGAGCGCTTAATAAGTGTTAAAACAATAAAATGCTGTACGATGAAAACCAGTAGTCAGTAAAACTATTATGGTCTACGATATTTTAAAGCCATGGTAGTAACTATTTCAAAATATATAAAAAGCAAAGTCAGTGAACTAAAAATAAACACTTCTATTCACTAAAAAAAATCCCCCCAGGTAATTTCCTCTTAAATTCCTTGGGGGTGGGTTGAAAGAAGGCACTGGGAAAGCGGATACCATATGGATTAAAAAACAACTTTAAAAAACGTTTCTCAAAAGCCACGTGGAGCTCTGCTGGTGACAAACCCCAGCAGTAGTATCGTGTCGGGGCGGAGTGCTCCAAGCGCCAGCACTCCCTCCGCCCCTGCACCAACTCGCTGCGCTGTGCAGTTTTCCAGATACCTTCCAGCTTTGAAGGAATTGGTTGTGGTCGAGGAAGCATCAGTTGCATGTCGACACCTCTAGACTTGTCCCAGGACCCACTGACAGCTCTCACTCCCAGCGAGGAAATTATTTCCATTTAACCAAACCCGAGAAAGGTAGCCACACTTGGTGACCTTGGCCGCAGGATTCCGGAATTTCCTGCGCAGTCTTCAACCGCCAGAGAACTCGCTGGCCAGGGCTGAAGACACCGCGCTCTAAGTTTGGGGAAGGAAGCAAGAAAAAAAAATAGAACTGCTCCTTTAAGAACTTCCTCTCCCTTTTACTCTATGTTTACATAACACCAGGCAGATCAGCCGCCCCGCCCAGGGGCTCCCCTAGAGTGGCCGCCAACAGCTCCGCGCTCCACAGAGGGGGCGCCGCGCTGGAGGGCGGTGGGCGGTGCTCTCCTCGGGGGGGGCGGGGGGCGGGGCGGCTCCCACCTGCCCCCGCGCCCGCCCCTCCCTCCTCGCTGCCTCCGCCCCTCCCTCGCTTGTTCCCTGCCTCCTCCCTCCCGCGGGGCTCCGGCGGCGGCGGCGGCGGCGGCTGCAAAGGCAGTGGCGACGGCGCTTGGCGCGAGCAGGTCCTTCTACTGCCGGGTCCTGTTTGTTGCCGGGTCTGGCTCCGGGCGGCCGCGGCGCGCGGAGCTCCGGGAGCCAGGCGGGGCAGCCGCGCAGCCACGACGGAGCAGCCGCGGGACTGGCCGCCCCGCGCCCCCTTCGCCGCCGTGCCCTTCCCTGGCGCGCTTACCCCCTTCTCGGGATGGGATTGTAGCGGCGGCGCGGATTCGGCGGGGATCGCGGCGGAGGTGGCTGCGGCGGCCGAGCGGGGCTCCATGTTTTCTTCCGGCCAGGAGGAGCCCTGCGCCCTCAATAAGGAGCCAGTGAAATACGGAGAGCTGGTAGTTCTGGGGTGAGTGCCGAGGTCCCGGGCCCGGGGTGCGGGTAGGTGGCGGGCGGCCGCATCCCTTAGCCGGGCCGGTGGGGCGGCCCAGGCGCGCTCGGGGGACCTCTGGCGCATGGGGCGGCGGGAGGGCCAGGACACGGCCGGGTTGTTGTCCCCATTAGCGCGCGCGCGGGGAGCTGCGGCGGGCGCCGGGCTGCGCTGTCTGTGTGGAGGACTCAGGGGAGGAAGTGGCGGCGGGGACCTGAGTGACCCTAGGGCGCAGCGCTCGGGCACCCGGTACGCGCCGCACCGGGGCGGGGGGAGGGCAGGGGCTCGACTTCCCGCGCCGCGTCCGGCGGGCGCCCCTGCTCGGGAGGGCGGGCAGGGACCTGGGCGAGGCGCTGCCGAGACGGTTGCCTCGCGAGGTGGCTTCTCATAGCTGAAAGACCGGTCGACCCCAGGCGCCCCCTGACCTCCTCAGACCTCGAGCCCGGGGCCCGGAACTCCACGCGCGGCGCTGTGGGCCCGCGCCGCCGCGGGCCACGGGACCTATGGGCTGCTCTGACCGCCGCGCGGCCGCAGCCAGAAGGCAGTGAACTGTCTGTGACCCGGGCTGGCTGGCCGGCCCTCAGCTTCCCCCGCCCGGGGTGTCCGGGAGGGGAGGGGCGGGCGCGCTGCGCTGGGCCTGACACCCGGCGCGGGCCGCATCCCTGGGGCCCCCGGTGCCCGGCCGCGCAGATGCCCTCCCAGCCCTGGGGAGCTCGCCAGCCTCGCCCGCCTCGGCTCCCTCTCTGCTGGTGAAAACCACATTTGAAGATAGTAATTATCCGCAATCGTTAAACGGCAGCAATTAGAGACTTCATCTACTTCCTGAGTTTTCCTGTGACATTTCTATTGTTTACCCTTAATAAGCCGGGGGAGAGGCTTCCCGGGATTAGAGGGTGAAGTGGGCAGTGCGGGGGTTGGGGAAAGTGCTGGGAACTGGGGGAGGGAGCAGCTCGGGTTTAGTGTTTAAGGAGGATTTTTTTCTGTCACTCCTGGGAACCCGCGCTTTTGTCCTCCCCAGTTGAAAGACTTAGAACCTCGCTGGTGTTGATTGGTGGGCTTAGCAGTTGAGGAGGGATACGAAGGACTCCGGGAGCTCGGCAGAACGTGTTTTTATAGAATCGAGTACCTTTAAGTAAGTGCCGACTTAAAAATAATGTTATGGAGTTTTCAGAGACGCTTCTAGACACAGTCTCACCCAAAGTTTCCTAATTCTCTTCACCTTGCTGCCCGTGTGTGAAGAGGGATATATTGGAAATCGCCTCATTTGTTTGGCAGCCTTTGGCTCGCCTGCATCTTAATTGCATTTGAAAGACAATGTCAGAGTTCTCTGGAAAGAGGAGGAATGACAGGAAGAAAGCCACACTTTATTTAGTCTGTCTTATGTAGCTTTGGCGAAACCTCATTTGTGGAGTTTGGTGTTGTTTGTGTGACTGGCTTCAGAGTATGTTTAACACTGTGAACTTGACACTGAGCTGTAACTTATGCCAGAACTTTATCTCATTATTTCCTTTTCAGGAAATCATTGTTGAGATGTTTCAGAAAACCAGTGTGTGAGTGGGCCTGGAGAGGTGTTGTGTTCAAAGCTGGAAGGGATTGTACCCTGCCTTGTCCTAGTATGGAGCTTCCTTCTCAGGAGGCTGTGGGAACGAACTGCCAGTTGGCACGTGCTCTGCTCTTGCTAATGACACACTTGGCACTTACCTAATATTTTGAGCCAGATACTCTGTAGTTATTGTTCACCTACTATGTGCAGCACTGTTTAGGCGCTGGGGATCCAGGAGAGAGCACATACTTCCATTTCGGGGTGGAGCAGCATGCATACACAGAAATGTGTAAACAAATGAAAAACAAATGGTAACTTCAGGTGTTGCCAAGTTCTAAACAGAAGTTGTTAAATCTAGAGTGACTACTTTAGGTGGGTATTGCTTTCTTTAGCTAGGACAATGGTTTTCTTTTTTTCTTCTTCTTTTTTTTTAGGACAGTGGTTTTCAACCTTCCTAATGCTGCAACCCTTTATTTAATACAGTTTCTGTGGGGCGAGACCCACAGGTTGAGAACTGCTGAGCTAGGAGGTCAGGGAGGTTCACTCCAAGGAAGTGAAATGTGAGTAGAGGATGCTTGTCTGGTTTTTGAATACTTGGATTGTAGCCTTTTTCTTTTTTTGAGGGTAGGTTTCCAACTTCTTAGCCTTATTGATAATATGGAGAGTGCAGGTGAAATGCTGGGTAGGTGGATTTTTAAAGAGATCCTTAAGACTTGAGACAACTGCCTTCCCTCTTAAAAGAATAACATTCAAATAGAAATATCAACTTTGCGTGCCTCGTTCTCTGGGACATAAATATTTAAATAGAGAATTTCTAGTAGATAATTCTTAATGATGAAATTATTCCTGAGGTCAAAAAATGTCCAGTGTTGCATGTTGATGGAAGCTTTTCATTGTAAGATATAACTTTTAAAAAAGGTGTGGACTGTTTTTTGGCTTTTTTGAATTTCTTAGCAAAACTTTACTTACTAGGAAATCCTGAAGAGTGGACTGAAGAGCTGATGTCTATATTCATGCACACAATTCTACATCTTTTCATTTGTTACACAGTATTATTAAGAGAATGTCACACAGTATTTTAGGGGGCAGATTAGTGAATTTAATTCTTTCATGGTTCCCCCAGTTAATGTATCATAGACACAACTGTCTGCTGTGCTGAAGATAGAGAAAATGACTGTTGTCACCATCGGGTCTTTTTTGCTTTTAAATTCAAGCTTGGCTAACATTTTAAAGTTGGAGAATGTGCTCAGGGTTTGCAAGACGGGCAGTTCTGGATAGTGTGAAGGGCATGGATTTCACAGTCAGGGACCTGGATTTAAATCCTTGTCTACTGGGTTTGTGATTTTTGATTTAGTTCTTCCCCTTTTCAGTTCCGTAAGTATGGTTAGATTAGGTAGTCTTCAGGGCCTTTCCTGTCTGTGCTCTGTAATTCTCATTTTTGCACAAATGTGGAAAATGTATAGTTGAGTAGCATATCCTGTGTACCCTGATATTTGTTGATATCGGGTATTCTTAAAGTGATGATGCTAAAATTTAGACAAGAACACATCCTGTGTCTTTATAGCAGAATAGACCAATGCTGTCATTGCTTTTATGGAGTAGACAAGCACAAAACAGACTTTTAATGTTGTAATGATATATATACACACACACAGATCTGACCTGTTGGTGCTGGGTTGTACCCAAGGGTATTCAAATAGAGTGTAAAACTTTCTCTTCCAAGTTTAAGAGAGGTTATTGCGTTTCTTACTTTAAAATTAAGGTAATCAGGCAGAAATAACCAGCATGAGGAGGAGATAATGTAATGGTGGAATTTAGGACTGTTCAGGGCCTAAGAATTCCTGGTATGTGTCCAGCCCTTGTATTTTTTTGCTCGAGCCAGGTTTGAACCCACCACCTCTGGAATATGGGGTCAGCGCCCTACTCCTTGAGCCACAGGTACTGCCCCAGCCCTTTTATTTTTTCCATGGAGAAACTGAGGCTCCTGGAAGAAAGGACATGGGTTCAAGTTAATAGCTGACCTGGGCATTGTGTCCCCACGTTAGGGCAGATTCCAGCTGTGCTGTCAGTTACTAGAAGCACCTTTTCTGGATTCAGTTTGAAATGTGTGGCTCTTTTGCTGACTAAGGGCTCATTATGATCTTTAGAAAGATGTTGCTTACTCTGTTTCTCTCACCTCAAAGTTGAATGGGTAATGCATTTTTCAAGGCTTTATTTTTCATTTGCTGCTTTGCAAAATCTATTTTTATTGGCTCTCTCAAGCAGGGGTCTCAACCTAGGGGCCATTGGGAAGTTCTTGAACTTGGATGTGGAAATACCCCTTTATTTTCTTGATACTCAAACTGAAATTTAACTTTCCACTCAATTATGTGTGCAGCCAACACAAAGACCTGCCAGCTAGATTTGCCGTTTAATGTATTAATTCAAGAGTATGTGTCTGATCCCATTAAGACTGTTTTGATAATTGAGTATAACTGATTGCGTTTGTAATCCTTTGTATTTCATTTTATCTGTTCAAAAACATTTGTCTGAGAAGGGGTCAATAGGCTTCACCAGACTGCCAAAGGGATTTTTGGCCTCAAAACCAAGTTAAGGATCTCTACAAATGCGGGCTGATCAATAAGGCTGAGAAATGAACTATCTTAGTGGAAATTAATTAAGCTCTACAAATGAGGGTTGGTACCAGCCTTTTTCCATTTGGATGATGTAGCATTCTGTTGGGGAAGACAAAGATGGATCCCAGTTTCGGCATTATTTCTTTTGTTGCTGTATTTGTAACCTTGGTACTTTGCCTTGACTGCTCCTCCCTTTGGTAGTAATAAGGAACCTTCAAATACACGGACACTTTGATTTTTCCCTTTTTTCTTTTTCTTTTTTTTTTAAGTTGAGACAGGGTCTCTCTTTGTCACCCTTGGTAGAGTACCATGTCTGATAGCTCACAGCAACCTCAAACTCTTGAGCTCAAGTGATTCTCTTGCCTCAGTCTCCCTAGTAGCCTGCCACAGGCCTGGTTATTTATTTATTTTTTTGTTTAGCGAGCCTGAGCTGGGTTCTAGCTGACCACCCCCAGGGCATGTGGCCAGCACCCAGCACTGAGCTACCAGTGCCCAGCCACTTTTCTTTTTCTTATTTTCTCCTCTATTTTGGATCCAAAGACATCAAACACTGGTATCTTTTGTAGACTAAAAGGTCTTTGAACTCTTTTTAAATTTCAGAAAATAGTATCTTTGCTGTTGGGACGCATGTGGATAATCTTGAAAAACTCAGGTCTGCTGTATAGTTGGAGTGTCTAATTCTGGAGGCTTCTAAGGGCTACGATGGTGCTGGCTTTGGGTTGCTATATTTTCCTTTACTAACTTTAGCCTTGTTTGGAGTATGTGGCTGTCTGTGTTGTTTTGTGGTTTCTAGTCTGGCTTTCTGAGATTTATTTGTTTCACTCTTAAATACAACCAAGACTTGAAAGCTTTATGAGGATTTTTTATTTGTGGATGTATTTCATCATGCTATTAGTATTTAGGGATGCTTTGTACAAACGAAAATAAAACTAGCTTGATTCAGGTTTTAGCAATTTCATCAAACATTTTGTCCAAAGATAAAATATTTACAAACAAAAGAACAAAAGAAAAAAAATAACAGTTGCTATATTTGAGAGAGACCAGATAGTCAGGTGGGAGCACTGGTTTGCTGGTTCTGTCTGCTTGTGGGTTGCAGTGTGGCCTCTCTGAAGTCAGTGTGTGGGACTTTTGAGTAGAGACAGCAGCAACTTGGTGGTTCTCATTTGTATGTGAGAAAAATAACTGTGAAAAGGAATTTCTAACACCTTTTCAGTTTAATTAAAAGTTTCTCTTGGGGTATGTAGACGTCTATTTCATAAAAAGAAAAGGAAAAGTTAGAATAATTCAGTTATTTGTTCTCACTGAGCTTATTATTACCTTTATTTCCTGGAAAACTAAATAATAAGAGTAGAAAGTGTTTCATATTTTTTAGCTTTGTCTAAATCATCTGTTCACCACCACCTGCTTAGCCACCTCACATGTGATGATCAGTCTTGAGGTGTGTGGCCAGTGATTACAAGGGATAAAGTGTGGTCCTTTCAGGTGGTTCAGAGATGCCCTGTCAGTAACGCCATTTTTCACCCACTTGCATTCTGATATTTTTTCTCAAGTGGGAGAGAAGGGGGTAGAGTTTTGTCAGACCAAGCAGGCATTTATTTATTCAGCAAATATTTATTTGATGGCCGTTCTTTCAGGCATGGGGAATACAGGTAGGATAGGGCAGACATGTCCCTACCTCTCTTGAATTGCTGTTTTATTCTTGTCACAGTGAACAACTGTTACTGATACACAGTTCATTTATCTCTGAATGTTTGAGCACCTGCCTTGTGTTAGGAGCTGTGGGCTGCCCTGAGGAAGGCGGCGCAGGTGAACAAGACAACATGGGCCTTGCCGCCACAGAGCTGGCAGCCTTGTCCGCATATGAGGAGGCTGCCATGGTGGGTATCCTGTGCCAGGACTGACGTGGCAGGGGAAGAGTGTCCTGGGAAGAGGGTGCAGCGGATACTAAGACCTGGAGGTGGGTGTGCATGGCTCCTTTGAGAGACCGAAAAGCTCCGTATGGATAGAAAAGAGTGGTTACATGAAATGTGAGTGCTGAGGTTGAACTATACGTTATTGGCAGAGTTTTGGACTTTATCCAAATGGCACAGGGGAGTTGCAGGTTTTCAGGTATGAGATGGGAGTGGAGAAAGCCCTCTAGTGGAGATGGAAGGAGAAACTGAGGCTGGAGCCACCACAGCAGAGTCGGGTATGAGCCAGAGGCAGCTCGTTGCTCCTAGTTCCTGGCCCCTGGCCCTCTGCCCTCTTAGCCCTAGTTGCATGTGACTCAGGAAGTATTGGCTGAGGACCAGCGCTGCTCCTGCCCTGGATACACCTGCCGCCCCACATGGGACTCAACCTTTCTGTGGGAGAGACTGGCCAGCAAGCAGGTAGATAAGTAGCTGGAATTTCAGAGAGTGCTGTGGGGGAAATCAAAGCACAGTAAAGAGGGAAGAAAGTGATTGGAGGGGGAGAGTCAGCAGGGCAATGTGCTGGGGGTGAGGTGGTGGGGACCCTTCCAGACAGAATAATCAGGAAGAGCTTGTGTGAGAAAACAACCCTGTGTCCTTTAAGAGCCTCTACCTTTTTCACTTTTTATTTGCTTTTTTCTGCCTAAGCCACCTTGAGTGGGTTCTGCTCTTATAGCAAAAGAATTCTGAGTTAAGGAGGCAATCCTAGAACATAAGCAGTTTACCCAAGAGAAAACAGAGGTGTAAACAAGACAAAGATAAAGACAGCTATTTAATATCCCTAGACACAAGCAGGGCTTGGTCTCCTTGCTGTTAGCCTGTGCCCAGAGTTCAAAGATGAACCTTCCTCCATGCTCCGTCAGGGACCCCCCAGTCCCGGTGGGTGCTCAGTGGGCATTCCCAGAGCTTCTTGAGTGAATGAGCTCAAGTGTTAGCACCTGCAGAAAGCCCGCCTTGGAGGGAAGCGGGCCATCTGTGCTGGGCCCGCCAGCTGCTCTGCGGCATTGCCGTGCGCCAGGGTGGCATTGAAAGGCTGTGGTCATTAATGCCTGCTAATGATGGTGGGAAACACTGGCATGCCAGCTCTTGGGTAACAGACCTAATAAATATGCATCAGGGGCATTTTCAGCAGCAGGTTCAAGGCTATTGCAGGTCATTTTCAGTTGAGGTTTTCCTTCCAGCCGTCCACTCTCAAATGCTTACTGCTGCTTATTCCCTGCTTCTCTGCTCATGTGGAATCTGTTCTTAGGATAAGAAATCATTATTTCAGTCTTTGCACTTCCATTCTAATTAGCACTGCCTTAACAGAATCCAGCTAAAGCAGGCAGGTGTGTCTGGCTTCTTGGGCTGTGGATACACAGCAGCTGTTAGTCCTCACTTAGGACCGCAAAGGACTTCTGTGCTCCCATACCTCATGCTTCCTGCTCCCCCAGTACAGGACATGCTGATTATAATCAGAACTCGAAGATGCAGTGCGATTAGGTTTTTCTGAGCCTTTGATTGACTGGTTGATAACTTTGAGGAAAAGACTTTTCTGCCAAAGGAACGTAGACAAGGAGTGTGCTTTCACACCAGACCCAGAGAACTGGTGTGAGAGTGTGTCATGCTTGGGCACTTTGTTAGAATACACTCTGGGATAGAATTCAGAATGAAATCTTGATAAGACTGATAGGAATTCATTGCATTTTTGTAGGTTTTTTTTTTCTTTTTAGAATATTGATTACTCTGATGGGCGCAGTTTTAGCCTTTTGGATAAATTTTCCCAAATGGTATGGTTTGCAAGTCTTAGCTAACAAAAATATTTTTGGAATAACTTCATCCTATGTAAGTCATCTGCAGGTTTCTTTGCATTCTTTAATCTTCATAATGAGTATTAACCCCTGAAATTCATTGGAAGCATGGCCATTGAAGCATAGCCCAGCTTACTGAGAGTCATGCTTTTGGTGGACTGAATGGGAGCAGCTTTCCCCCATGACAATTGATTCATGACATAGGATTTCAAGTTTTGAAAGGTCATCTGACGGGGGAGTAATAGAGCTAATGGAGATTCAAGGGGGAGGTGATCTGAGCCAGCATCCTGCAGGACAAGGATAGATGGACCTGAAGAAGGTGCCCCCACTGCAACTGAGAGGTTAAAGGATGGACTGGAACGCTCACTTAGATTGCTTTTACCTGTGTCTGTTAAATGTAAAATCAAAATTTTTGCATGCAAAATTTGTAGCCAAGTGGAAAAAATGTAAATGAGCTACCAAATGATGTGTTTTGTAAGTGTAGCTTTTATAATTGTATAGTTTTTCAAGCTTAAAATTACACTCAGACTTTTGGGATACCACATATATGAATAAAGTCTGTGAATTTTATTGCATGTATGTTCTGCACATATATTTAAAAATGGGGTCCACTGTATGTCTAGAAATTAAGCAATTTCTAGACATAATGCACTAATGTTAAATGCTCAGTTTGTCTTGGGTGATGCTGTCACTGTTGCTGTTGACAGTGAAGACTTCACATTAGACATGTTAGAGGATTAGGGCTGTGGAACCCAACAAGGAAATGTCCCAGGGGTGTCCAGCCCAGGGAGGCTAGAGGGAGGCTGGAGAGCTGCTGCTCTGGGTGCGCTGGGCCAGGTTCTGTTGGGTGTCTCACGTCACAGTCCCGGGAGTTCCATTTATTATTTGGGCTGTGGGCCTCCAGCTTAGTGACTGGTCCAAGCTCTCTGCCCTGGTTAGTGGCAGAGCCCAACAGGAAGGCTGCCTGTGTGGCTCCCCAGCTTGCCTCTCCCCTCCAGGGTAAAGGTGGGCAGCCCATGCAGGCTGAGAGACTGGCAGAGGCTTTCTGGGCCAAGGGCCTTTGAGCAGACTGGAAGGGTAACCAGGTTTTACAGAACAGGAATATAAAGGCATGGAGACTTTGAACTTCAGGGGATTTGGCTGGAGGTTGAAGTGTGTGGAAAGGAGGTGAAGTTGGGGTCAGGTTGGAGTGTTGTCAGCTAGTCAGCATTGAGGGGTGCGGCGGGGCAGTGCAGAGTGGCTCTGCCTTCACAGGACAGAGGGCTTTCAATAGGTTAGACCTGATGAGGGGCTGCCAAGAAGTACAGGGTTTTATGGGGCTGCTCCATGGGGAGAGCTCTTTCTTTCTTTCTTTTTTTTTAGTGGGGAGGGGAGATCTCATGTAGCTGTGATGGTGAGCAGGGTAGTTTAGTGGAGAGAGCTGGAAAGGAGGGTGCATCAGAGTGTGGAGTTTGGAAATTAAGGGGTTGGAGGGCCAGGGTGATGGAAGAGGCTGAAGGGAGGTGCTGCTCTGAGGGCCTGGATGATGGAAGAGGTTGGAAGGAGGGGCCTGCAGGCTCTGTTGGAGAGTGCTGCTGCTCTGCCTGCAGGGAGCAGGCCTGCTTAGCCTTCTAAGTCTGCAAGGAGCTGATCCTTGGACCCGGTGTAACTTGAAAGGCCCAAACAGGCGTGTGTTTTCTCTTTTGTAGTTCCTTCCCCTCCCTTCCCTTTTCCCCAAGGGACAGTTGCTCTAGATGGGTGTAGTTTGTTTTGGAAACTGCTGGAATTGGTGAATGTTTCTTGGTTGGACCTGATCAGCAGATCAGCAGAGCTGTTTGTGATCAAAGAGCTCTTTTCCTTTATGTTCCCTGACATGTGTCCTCCAGAGCCCTGGAGGCCCCAGCATTGGGGTCCCCTGCACATGTCTGTAGGACTCCTGCTCCTGCCTATGGTCCCAGTGTGTGCACATCTCTGGGTGGTGGCCCTGGGGCAGTGCTAGCCACCCCTTGCAAGCTGTTATTTCACTCTGGAAGCAGGGGCTTATACAGGGTCAAGCTGCGGCTGTGGTAGTATCTGACCAGCCCTTCCAGGGAGGTATTGATTATTGCTAGAGAAGAGGGCCAGTGATTTCTGTCCTGGGGAGTTTGCAGCAGGTGGGTGAGACTGGGATCACTGGCCACTAGGGCAGGTCATTGAAGAGGAAGCCTAAGGGCTTGAGCCTTTTTCTTTTGTTTCTGGGAAGATAAGGAAATCCCTGCTGGAAGGCTGCTCCTCAGTGGTGGCTCTCCCTTTCTTTGGGGAAGTGCCCAGGGAGAGGACCCCAGCCCCTCTGGGAAGTGAAGAGCTCTCCTGTGGGCCTTTCCCAGTTCTGAGGAGGTGCCTGTGTGGCCATTAAATTGAGGCAAGACTCTTGCACATCTGTGACAGGGCCACGTGTGGCAGAGCTTTGGTCTGAGCCTAGGCCTGGACTCTGAGACGCCTTTAACTCCAGCCCTTACTGCCTGTTGTATATTTTTAATTTTATTTTTTAACTGAGCTCTGGCCATTCTGAGTATCCTTATTAAATGCAATAATACAGACTTCAGTATGGTTAAATGCTTTCTTCTTAGTTTTACTGCTTATATGAACTTTGGGAAATTGCCTGCATACATGCTTTGCCCACGTACACATTGTGCTCTCGTGTGTTTTCAAAGAATTAAATATATAATCTATAGGAAATAAAAATGATCATATTTGCTTTATTTACCAGACTATATTACAATATGTAATTATATAATATATTGAATTAACACCTCAAAGAAGACCTGCCTTGATCATCCAAAAATAAATCAAACTTCACTTCTCTAGGTTTCCAGACAAGTCATTGAGTTTTTCTTCTTCTCTCCAGAAAAGCTCTCTAATCTCATTAACTGTGGCTTGCACCCTGGAAATCTTTTCTTTTGCTGTTTTTGTTGCTGATTTAGACTGCATCTGTATTGTGTTTGTAGTTTGGAAGGGGCCTGGAGTTCTTTACTCTCCAGTGAAGGCCTGTCTTCCTGGTTCCTCATGGCCCTGTGTGCAGAGTCCTTTCTTGTCTCTGGACCATCCTGTTGGTATTGATCAAGTTGCGGCTTCTGTTTCCTCACCGGTAGTACTTGGTATTGCTTATTTTAGTAGTGGTACCATTTAGCTAATTTTAAAAGCTCAGGTCAGGACAAGTGCCTTTATTTGCATATTTTGAGTGTTGCGATCTACTAGAGGCCAAGTCTGGGGCTTCGATGAAACTCCTCGACTTGGACACTTCTGGGAGCCTCAAGTTTTGCGCTAGGCAGGTCCAGCCTCCTACTAGGGCAGCCAGACCTTTCTATCACATATGCTGAGATGCCTGTGACCCTTGGTTTCTGAAAAACCTTCTGAGGAAACATATCCAGTGGTAGGACAAATATAGCCGTCTTGATTAGCAATATCAGATGGTAGATGGGGGGGAAGCAGAGACCTGGAAACGCCACCAGGAAATAATTCAATCAGCAGATTCTGATAATGTAATGAACTACAAAGTGTGGAACATGAGTAGTTTATACATGCTGGAATGCCCTTCAGTTGAATTGCTGTCTTATAATCATTGTCTGACTGTGCACTACTGTTTTAAATATTTAAAAAAATCACAATTCACTTTTTCCCCAGATGGGAGTTTGTGTCATCTGTTTCCCACTTCCCACACGCCACCCCCCACCCCCGCATGATGGTGAGAGATCACATTTTGGTTTACTAGTTGGAAGTCCTATCCTGGATAATAAAGCACATAGATTTTATGTTATGTGAATAAATACCTGCTCCTCGATGTGCCTGCCTTCGCCAACTTTCCCTCAACCTGCACAAGTTCCTTATCTGAAGTTAGATCTTGGGGTCCCTTGAACGGAAGGAGAGGTCGTGAAGGGGCCCACACCCTGCCCGTGCCAGGCGCTCCATTGCAGCAGTCCTGGAGGAGGGCATGTTGCCCCCATTGAACAAATGAGTTTCGTATGAGGCCTCACAGTCAGGGAAGGGATCCCAGGTTTAGGAGTTTGGGTCTCCCTTCTCAGCTTGTGAGTCCTGCTCTTACAGAGCCTGTGTACCCTAGACTTGTGTGAGAGTGTTGTTATCGGATGTGTCCTCATCAGTAATAACTCCTGGTGAAGATCAGAGCACCGCACCTCTGAGTGTTTGCGTGCAGATTCTGAGCCTGTGCTTGTAAGGGCAGAGGCGCGGGAGGTTTCCCTGCTGGACTGGCTCCCTGGACACTGCTGCCCTGTGGCTCTGCTTGCTCACCATTCACTTTATGCTCCTCTCTCCAGGCCCAGGGAGGGTTGGAGGAGGTCTGCCCCCCTTCTTCCATACCTCCCTGCAGATCAAATTCAGATGATAGAGCTCAGCCCCCTCTGGAGAAAAGCTTCAGTGAATTTCGGTGATCCAGCTGGGTCATCTTATCTACTTGAACACTCGCCATCGTACTTGCTATAAATCAGGCCCTTTGTGATTTTGCTTGAGAAACTTGTCACCCCAGTTTCTCCTAGGTTAAGCCACTTTTTAAGTTATATATCATTGACTCTCATAACTTTTAGATGTTAACACTAATCATTTTTTTTCCACTGAAAAATTCATAAATAGAAATTGTTTCAAAGTCATAGCATTTATACTCAGGTAAAATGGTATTAATCTAATAAGCTATATGCTAATCGCATATATAAAGTATATTAATGACAATTTTGGAAGAAATTGAAAGAAAAATTAATTTGTCTTTAATATTTTTATTTTTTGCTCATCACTTCCAGTTATTGTCCATGTATGTGCATCTTTTATAGACTTCATTTTATGCACAGTGTATGTGGTTATTTTTAAAGTATTTGCTAACCTTTATTGTTAGAGAATTTGATCAATGTTAAAAAATATTAAAATAAGGTGAATATATTTCTAGATCAGGACAGGTGTGCATTAATAGGCTGACACAATTCTGCTTTTTTAGAGGCGTGTCGGGAATTGCCATCAGATTTCTCAGGTTCTGTATGTTCCAACAGAATGTATGGGAGGAGGGGAAACAAGGTTCTGTCCTCTTGGAGATCTTTAGATGATCTCTGAAAGACCAGTAAGTGGGTGAAGGGAATGGCTCCTGAAAGTAAGTCTCTTAGGTACTTACAAGAAAGGACCCTTTTAAGGACACTGAGTTCCACACATGTACCGCCAGGCAAGCAAGGTCAGGATAACTCATTTCCTGCCTGCGGGACTTTCTTCTCTTTGCTTCATGTTTTGTGCTTCTGTGCATGGGGCTCCCTCTGCCTTCTACACCTGCTCACCTGCCAGGATGTAGCTCAGGGGTGACTTCCTGCGGGCTGCCTGACCTACTCCACCTCCTTTCTTCTCCAGTCAGGAGCAAGGATTTCTAGTAAGCTGTGTGCCTAGTAAATGTTCCCTTCTTGCAGGGGGGGCCTGGGGCTCCCTCAGCTGCAGTCTGTCCCAGTACCTGTGCTGCTACAGAATGGATGACGGGGTGCCACCTGGAAGTGAAGGCTGTCTGTGATGATAAGGATGATGTCTGCCTCCTTTTCTCTGCACTCTACTCCAGATTTTAAGAATGTATTATTTAACTTAAAGTAGATATTTAGTTTATCTATATTTCTTTAATTAGTTTGCAGAAAGTATTCTATTTGTATCTTCCAAGGTAGAAGGAGATTGTCAAAGTCTTTGGCCCATAAGCATAAGGAAATGAGGTGATGGTGAATTTTAAATTTTCCTTCCAAACTTTAAGAAAGAGAAGGGGTTAAAGGGTTAAAGTAGATAGAATAGGGATGAGGCCTGACACTGACAGTGAATTTCAGCTTTTTGCTTTAAATTATCTCTCTTAGTATGTAGTATTAAAAATCTCCCAAGAAAAATCAACAAACCCACTATTCTGATAGTGATAAGTCTTTATTTTTACTCAATGAGTTGCTGTCCTTTCTGTCTCTCTCTCTTTTTTTTTTGGCCAGGGTCGGGTTTGAACCCGCCACCTCTGGTATATGGGGCCAGCGCCCTACTCCTTTGAGCCACAGGCGCCACCCATGTCCTCTCTTATCTTTTCACTCTAGATTCACAAGTAAACATTCTGTTATTTTTCCTGACACTGACCACATCTGGCATTTGCGTTTGTGTGCTTGCTGGGCTCACTTGTGTCTCACTTTGGGTCTTCTACTCTCCACCCATTTCCTTTGAACTTAGTGTTGTAATGTACACATGGCATTTGCAGCTGAGCTGCTTCTGCTGTGTTCTTTCTTAATGCCTTTCCAAACGCATGTCACATTTGTTGACTTTTTCCCTTCATCATGCTGTGTTGAAGCAGAACAGCTGGGGTGCTCTGACTCCAACTGGAGTTTATTTTTTCCTTTCCTTGCCTTGCCTTCTCTTTTCTCTTGTTAGGAACTAGAGATCTTGGCATTAAACTGTTTCTTTTTGCTAAAGAGTTGTGCATAGCAGGGGGCCATGAGGCATCTTTGACATGGGTTTTTCTTTTGTTCTCTCACCCCAATCCAGTTTACTCTCCTGCCTTCACTCTGTAGACTTCTCATGTCAATAATCATTTCCTGTCTCCATCCCTACTCCAGTTCTTGTAGGGACCATAATAGATAATGAAATTTATAAAATTCAGGTTGTTTGTGGCATTTATAACACATAAAAAGGGAAATGTGCTGGTATTAAAACAAATCTGTATACACACTGAAGAGCAGTGTGGTGCTGCAAATGATCTGAACCAAGTCCTCATCTTGGTGTGTCCTGTACCCAGGGTTGTGTTCAGAGTGCGGGGCACCCTTAGACACAGATCTGGATTTGTGAGCTTGCATGTTCACGTGGTTTATGAACTGTGGTTTGTGAAGTGGCTTAATGGATTTGTAGCTTTGATTGGAGTATAAAAAGATGTTGTCTTTTGGAGAATGTCTGGACAAGTTTTCTTTTAGAGACAAGATTCTCATTCTGTCGCCCTTGGTAGAGGGCTATGGCGTCATAGCTCACAGCAACCTCCACCTCTTGGGCTTAGGTGATTCTCTTGCCTCAGCCTCCTGAGTAGCTGGGACTACAGGCGCCCACCACAATGCCTGGCTATTTTTTGTTGCAGTTTGGCCGGGGCCAGGTTTGAACCCACCACCCTCCGTATATGGGGCTGGCGCCCTACTGACTGAGCCACAGACGCTGACTTGGACAAGTATTTTTTGCCTTGTAGATTTTCTTCCTGGTATATAATTGGATGCATGTACTCAATAAAAAACGATTAAAAAATTGCCGATTTTTTTTTCAAAATGAGAAATGATGCTGAAGGATTGTGGCCCAGAAGATTGGGGTGATTATTGGTGCTTGATGAATCAATTTATTACTGAAGATCTCTCTGAAGTAAGATTTCTCTAAAGCTGATATTTCTAGGTTTCTGTTATAAATGGATAAGCAACACATGGTGACTGTTACTAAATTGAAAACATTATTATTTTTCTGATAGGATATATTTCAAAATCTGAAACTTTTGTTTCTTCTGGTCCCAAAATAAGTGAGTGTAAAAAAAGAAGTATAAGGTGCCACATGTTCTGCTTTCTGCGAAGTTCACCTGTGTACCTAAAGCCTGGGCTTTATACGGTGAAGACCTCAAGAAGCTTCAGCAGTGCCATGCTTGGGGGTCATTGGAGTTTTAGGTTGACTGATGACTAAGCAGAAATCTCTGTAGATGGCTGTTTATAAAGATTGCAGTTTGTGGTTATGATTTTTGAAATCCAACATATGGAGTCCACTTGTGTCTTTTCTTCGATGGGTAAGGCTTGCATCATTGCTCCTTCTGGGCATTAGAGACCATTAAATAACAGTGTGCATTTAAAAGAAGTGGAAAACTGGGACCCAGGGGGATTCTCTGAAAATCCTCTTCAGATATTTTATTCCTTTAAATAAAAAGAAAAATTAAGTGTTAAAGGAAATTTAGCTCTTCATAAGGGCAGACTGTATGGCAGGGCTTTCTGCCGGTGCACGGTCCCCTGTTCACTAAGATTCTGCACACTTGACCTTTTTCAGCATCTCCAAGGAGGTATGCTGGAGTGTCAGGGCCCACAGTGTCCCTGATCATGCCCAGAGGCTCTGGATTTAGATGGTGTGGTAACAAAATAAACATGCCCACTTGGTTCATCTTTGGAGCATATATTAATTAGAAACATCACTGCTCACTGCCGGATTATATTTTTAATCTTTTAAACTAGTACTTACATGTAATGCATTGGGCTGTTGAAAATGAGATATGTCAGGGTTTCAGCTGAGGAGAATTGGGACAGAAAGCAAAGCTGGAGATATCATGGGCCATATATCATTCTCCACAGCTGTTCAGTTAGAGGGATGCCTTTTGTTTAAGAATAAAAATAATAATTCACTACTTCAGTCCTCTGACCTTGGTAATTGTTACATCCTCTGATGTAATTTGTAGTGTAATTCATTGAGTTCCAAGAGCTTTGATTGATGTATATAAAGACAGGTCATGTGGGATTCCTGCCAGTGGCCTTACTCTGAGGTTGACTGTGTGTCTTTCTTCTCCTTGTAGGTGTATACTCTCTGACATCATTCCTTTGGGAACTTCTAGGCAGCTTAGGTATATAAACCTCCCAGTGCAGCATTAGTCTGTCTCCAGCTCCCCTTGCAGAGCCACTCCAGACTTCCTTACCTGCTGGATAGTGGTGACCGTGTCATGCCTGGTGGGTGTCCGGGCATACACTTTCCTGCCCGCTGGATAGTGGTGACTGTGTCGTCCCTGGTGGGTGTCGGGCCTTACACTTCCCTGCCCAGTGCAGTATTAGTCTTTCTCCAGCTCCCCTTGCAGAGCCACTCCAGACTTCCCTACCTGCTGGATAGTGGTGATTGTGCCGTGCCTGGTGGGTGTTCGGGCTTACGCTTCCCTGCCTGCTGGATAGTGGCGACTATGTCGTGCCTGGCGGATTGCCTGGACAGGTTTTGCCTGGGTGGGTTTCCATCTGTCTGCCCAGTAGAAACTTGTTTTTGTTTACTTACTGCACATGAGGTGACTGAACATTGAGTTCACAGCCAAGGGTCAAAGGTGAGGGCTGGACCTCTTTCAGGAAGGGTTTTATGTGTTTGTTAACGATTGGTCTTTGGGAAAGAGAGATTGTGGAGAGTGTGCATGGTGAGATAGTGTTCCCATGTGAAGTATGAGTCACCTTTTCAGTCACTAGAATGGGTAACAGACATAAAAAGAGCTTTTTGGATGCAGGAACATGTAATTGCTCTGTTCCAGGGTAAAAGTGGAGGAAAAGAATGAAGCCTTAAGCTGTCTGGAGCTTAGTGGGTCATCAGGTCACATTCCATTGCCAGGACAACAGACTTTTTCCAGCTTCTATTTAGGGTGCCCTGACCTTGGTTCCTTGTCACCTACAGAACTGTACACATGTTTAGCAAACACATGCTGATCTGAATGTCTTAGGTTTGATTCTTCTGCTGGAGACCAGGCTCATGTGTGTACAGAAGAGCAAAGCAGAAGGTGGTTCTGGGCATATCCCCTCTTTCTGGGTGTTGAGCAATGTAGTTAGTGCCTGAGAAAGGACCCCTTAGGTTCACGTGTGAGACTCCTGAGTCTGCTATCATTCAATAAGCATGTTGTGTGTGCAACCGAATTTGAGCTTGATGGATTTAAGGTTTTAAACTCCTCTGAGTTTATTTAAGTTACTGGTGTGCTTTAAGGAGCTGACAGCAGATTCATCTTTGTAGAGGAGTTCAGAGAGAGTGATGCTTGCACCATTCTCCTAGAAATGTTATTTGATTTTAGATATTTCAATTTGAGGTTGGGGCAGTGAGCTCACCTACTGTGAGCTGTGGTTTCTGTGGAGGCCCTAGGATGTGCACTTCCCTTTGGCAGCCTTGTGGCTGGGTAGCTGCTGCCTCTGCACCTACAGAGCCTGCATGTACCTGGGTCTCCACTGACACCTGTGTATGCTTAGGTGCTCACCAGAGCATTTTAGCACTCAGACAATTGCTCTCCCCACGAAATGCCTGTTTTTTTTTAGTCATTTTTCATGAGCAGGTAAAAGTAACTTCTGGAGTGTGCTTGGAAAATTGTATATGTGTTTGGCAAAAACCTCCACATCTCAAAACAGAGCCTTTTCCTGTAGGTTTTGATAGCACCACCCACCTGGACATACAGTCCTATGGCATTAGCAGAGGCAGCTTTAGGGCTACCTTTTTAGAATTTCCTTTTTAGAATTCTAAAAGGAATTAGAGCATTTAATGAGCATTTTCTTTTTAGAATCCCCTGCAACTTTTAAACAACTCAACATGGAGGTGGCTCTGTAGTTGGTTTTGTCTTAGAGAAACTGAAAAGTGTTGATTATGTTCTAGTAAAATATCCCTTTTGGCACACTTAGGACAAAGTCAGGTCTTACTGTTAGTGATGTGTGAATAATGATGGAATATTAAAATTTTAAGATTTGATCCACCAAGCTCATCTTAGCATTAATTCTGTTTTAGCCGGTGATTGATTTGTGGTGTAACTAAATGGTACAGCAAGCACATGGTTCTCAGCATCCTTCAGTGTAGTGGTCTGCTGTTCCTTTGCTCAGCTTGTTTGAAGCCTTGTAGTGTGGTCATGGAAAAACACAGTTCTTGCTGTAACAGTTATTTCTCCTGTGGGTTGGTGTGATTGTTTCTCAGGTGCCTGTTCACAGGCTTCCTTCACTTCTTTCTCACTGGCAAAGCTGGTGAGCATGTGGGGAGGCAGTGGGAGGGAATGCTGGTGACTTGTGATTAAAGCTGGTCCAGCCGGCGGGGAACTGGAGGGATTTCCAGAATTGCAGGAGCAGCTGGGCAGAGGGGGCTCCCTAGATCAGCTGCAGAATCCTCAGTTATCTAACAGCGTACCTGGCTGGCTTCCTGGACACCTGAATGATGAGGCAAGACACACAGTTGTGTTCCTTGGTCTGGTGCTGGCTGGGGGTGGCTGGGTAGTGATGTGTGAATAATGAACTGAATAATATTTTCAGTTTAATTAGATCCCATTTATTTATTTTCTTGTTGTTGCAATTGCTATGGAAGTTGTCTTCATAAAGTCTTTTCCCAGGCTGATATCATCAAATGGTTTTCCTATACTTTCTTTGAGGATTTCTTTTTTTTTTTTTTTGTAGTTTTTGGCTGGGGCTGGGTTTGAACCCGCCACCTCTGGCATATGGGGCCAGCACCCTACTCCTTTGAGCCACAGGCACCGCCCTTCTTTGAGGATTTTTATCGTTTCATGCCTTAAATTTAAGTGCCTTATCCATCTTGAATCAATTTTTGTGAGTGGAGAAAGGTGCAGGCCCAGTTTCAGTCTTTTACATGTGGATATCATGTTCTCCCAGTACCATTTATTGAGTAGGGAGTCTTTCCCCCAGTGTACATTCTTATTTGGTTTATGGAAGATTAGGTGGCTATAAGATGTTAGTTTCATTTCCTGGTTTTTTAATTCGATTCCGAATGTCTGTGTCTCTGTTTTTGTGCCAGTACCATGCTGTCTTGACCACTATGGCCTAAAATCTGGTATACTGATATGCCCGGCTTTGTTTTTATTAGTAAGAACTGCCTTAGTGTGTGGGTTTTTTTCTGGTTCTATACAAAATGAAGAATCATTTTTACCAAGTCTTGAAAGTATGATGTTGGTATTTTAATAGGGATGACATTGAATCTGAAGATTGCTCTGGGAAGTATAGACATTTTAACGATATTCTTTCCATCCATGAGCATGGTGTGTTCTTCCATTTGTTAATATCTTCTGCTATTTCCTTTATTAGGGTTTTATAATTTTCTTTATAGAGGTCCTTCACCTCTTTTGTTAGGTAATATTCCTAGGTATTTCATTTTTTTTGAGGCTATGGTGAAGGGAGTTGTATCTTTAATTAGCCCATCTTGGCTATTATTGGCGTATACAAAGGCTACCAACTTGTGGACATTGATTTTATATCCTGAGACATTACCGTATTTTTTAATGACTTCCAGGAGTCTTGCAGTTGAGTCTTTAGGGTTCTCTATGTATAAGATCATATCGTCAGCAAAGAGGGAGAGTTTGACCTTCGTTCTCCCATTGTGATGCCCTTTATTTCCTTGTCTTGCCTAATTGTGTTGCCTAGAACTTCCAGCACTATGTTGAATAGTAGTGGCGATAGAGGACAACCTTGTCTGATTCCAGTTCTAAGCGGAAATGCTTTCAGTTTTACTCTGTTCAGTAAAATATTAGCTGTGGGTTTGTCATAGATAGCTTTGATCAGTTTAAGAAATGTGCCACTTATGCCTATACTCTTCAGTGTTCTTATTAGAAAAGGATGCTGGGGGGGGGGGTGGCACCTGTGGCTCAAAGGAGTAGGATGCTGGCTCCATATGCTGGAGGTGGCAGGTTTAAACCCAGCCCTGGCCAAAAAAAAAAAAGAAAGAAAAGAAAAGGATGCTAGATTTTATTGAATGCTTTTTCTGCATCTATTGAGAGGATCATATGGTCTTTTCTTTTTTACTTCTGTTGATATGGTGAATAATGTTTATGAACTTGTGTATGTTAAGCCAGCCTTGCATTCCTGGGATGAAACCTGCTTGATCATGATGTATTACTTTTTGTATGATAAGCTGTAATCTATTGGCTAGGATTTTTTTGAGAATTTTTGCATCTATATTAGTGAAATTGGTCTGAAGTTCTCTTTTTTAGTTGGATCTTTTCCTGGTTTTGGTATCAGGGTGATGTTTGCTTTGTAGCATGTGTTGGGAAAGATTCCTTCCTCCTCAATTTTTTGGAATAATTTCTGCAGTGTGGGAATAAGCTCTTCTTTGAAGGTTTGATAGAATTCTGGTGGGAAGCCATCCGGACCAGGACATTGTTTTGTTGGGAGATTTTTTTGTTGTTCCTTTGATCTTAATTGGTCTGTTCAGGAGATCTCTTCCTTCCTGGCTAAGCCTAGGGAGAGGGTGTGATTCCAAATATTGATCCATTTCCTTCACATTGTCAAATTTCTGGACATAGAGTTTCTGGATATGCAGAGATAATCTCTTGTATCTCTGTGGCATCAGTTGTTATTTCCCCTTTATAATTTCTGATTGAGATTACTAGAGATTTTACTTTTCTATTTCTAGTTAGTCTGGCCAATAAATAAAAGGTTTATCTATTTTATTTGTTTTTTCAAAAAACCAACTCTGTTTCATTAATTTTCTGAATGATTCTTTTATTTTCAATTCCTTAATCTCCGATTTAATTTTGTATATTTCCTTTCTTCTGCTGGGTTTAGGCTTAAATTGTTCTTCTTTTCTGGTTCCATAGATGGCTTGTGAGGTTGTCGGTGTGCTCTCTTTCTGCTTTTCAGCTTACACAATGGGAAAGTATATTTGTATAGTTTGAATCAGACAAAAGCTTGATAACTCATATCTATAGAGAACTCAATCCACATGAAAAAGCCAATAGTCCTATACTGGGCAAGGGACATGAATAGAACCTACTCTAAAGAAAACAGATGAATGGCCAACAAACATGAAAAAATGTTCATCATTGGGTGGCACCTGTGGCTCAAAAGGGTTGGGCACTGGTCCCATGTGCTGGAGGTGGTGGGTTCAAACCCATCCCCGGAGAAAAATTGCAAAAAAAAAAAAAAAGTTCATTGTCCCTAATTATTTTAGAAATGCAAATCAAAACCACCCTGAGATACCATCTAAATCCCCAGGAAGAATGGCCCACATCTCAAAAGTGCAGATGCTGCCATGGATGTGGAGAGAAAGGAACACTTTTACGCTGCTGGTAGGACTGCAAACTAATACAACCTTTTTGGAAGGAAGTATGGAGAACCCTCAAAGAACGCAAGCTAGACCTCCCATTTGATCCTGCAGTCCCATTACTGGGCATCTATCCAAAAGGAAAAAAATCCTTTTATTATAAGTACACTTGCACTAGACTGTTTATCACAGCTCAATTTACAATCGCCAAAATGTGGAAACAGCCTAAATGTCCACCAACCCAGGAATGGATTAACAAGCTGTGATACATGTATACCATGGAATACTATTTAGTCATTACAAAAGAGGAATAGTTTACATCCTTTGTATTAATCTGGGTGGAAGTGGAACACATTATTCTTAGTAAAGCATCACAGGAATGGAGAAGCATGAATTCTATGTACTCAATTTTGATATAAGGACAATTAATGACCCTGTACATTGTAGGAGGTAGGGGAATGGGAAAGCAGAGAGAGATAGAAGGAAGGAGGGGAGTATGAGAAAGGAAGAGCTGAGAGAGGGAAAGAGAGATGTAGGGGGGATAAGGGAAGAGCAGAGAGAGGGAAGGAGGGAGGGGGTGGGGGTCTTGGTGTGTGACATACCTTTTGGGACCTTCCCTAGCAAATGCAATCAGTGCAGCCTTGTTTCTTTACCCACAATCTCCAACAATTAAAAAAATTAATAGAAAAAAATTCAAAAAAAAAAAAAAAGAATAGCAATGGAAAAATACTCAGTGAAATCTTAGCTAATAGATTACAGCCACACATTAAAAAAATTATACATCATGATCAAGTGGGCTTTATCCCATGGATACAAGGCTGGTTTAACATACACAAATCTATAAATGTATTTCACCATATTAATAGAAGCAAAAACAAAGACCATATAATTCTCTGAATAGATTCATAGAAAGCATCTGTTCATAGATGCTTCAGTTCATCTATTGAAGACAAAATTCGACATCCTTTACTAACCAGAACACTTAAGAAAATAGGCATAGGTGGCATATTTCTGAAGGCAATGGAAGCCATGTATGAGAAATCCACAGCTGTTATACTGAATGGAGTAAAACTGAAACTATTTCCAATCAGAACTGGAACCAGACAAGGATGTCCACTATTGCCACTGCTATTCAACATTATGCTGGAAGTTCAGCCAATGCAATCAGGCAAGAGAAGGAAATAAAGGGTATCCAAATGGGAGCACAGGAGGTCAAACTCTCTTGCTTTGCTGATGATTTGATTTTATACTTAGAGAACCCCAAGACTCAACCACAAGACTCCTGGAAGTGATCAAAAAATACAGTAACATCTTAGGATATAAAATCAATGTCCACAAATCAGTAGATTTTGTATATGCCAAATAACAGCCAAGTCGAGAAGCTAAATGAAGTATATAGTTTCTTTCACCATAGCTTCAAAGAAAATGAAATACCTAACAAAAGATGTGAAGGATCTTTACAAGGAGAATTATGAAACCCTAAGAAATGAAAGGTCAGAAGACATTAACAAATGGGAAAACCTACATAACATGCTCTTGAATTGTTAAAATGTCTGTTCTGCCCAAGGCAATCTACAGATGCAGTGCAATCTTCATTAAAATACCAATGTCATACTTTGAAAAACCAGAAAAAATAAGTACTTCCTTTTGTACAGAATTAGAAAAATCACTGTATAGCCACAGCTGTTCTTAGTAATCAAAACAAAGCGGGAGGATATTAGACTTTTTTTTCACTCTCTCATACTTCAGGTTATATTACAAGTCCACGGTAATCAAAACAGCATGGTATTGGCACAAAAATAGAGACATAGACATATGGAACAGGATTGAAAACCAAGAGATGAAACCAGTTTCTTATAGATGTCTGGTCTTTGATAAACCAAAAAAAGTATACAGTGGAGAGTAGAATCTCTATTGAACTAATGGTGCTGGGAGAACTGGATAACCATGTGTAGAAGACTGACACTAGATCCACACCTGTTACCACTTTAAAAAATGGGCTCAAGATGGATAAAAGTTTTAAATCTAAGACACAAATTGATAATTTTAGATGAAAGTGTGGGGAAAAACTCTTGAGTTGGAGTGGGGTATCATTTTATGACAAAGACTTCAGTGGCAATCACAACAACAAAAATACACAAATGGGACTTAATAAAGCTGAACAGCTTCTGCACAGAAGTAAAGGCAAAAGACAACTTTCAGAATGGACAGAGGTATTTGCAGTGTGTGAATCTGGTAAACAGTTGATAACTAGAATCAACAGAGAACTCAAATTAATCAACAAAAAAAGAGCCAATAATCCCATCTACCACTGGGCATGAGATATGAACAGAACTTTCTCTGATGAAGACAGATGAATGGCTAACAAACATTTGAAAAAATGCTCATCATTCCTGATTGTTAGAGAAATGCAATTGAAAACCAGCCTTAGATATCACCTAACTCTAGTGAGAATGGCCCACATCACAAAGTCTCAAAGCTGCAGAATCTGGTGTGGATATGGAGAGAAGGGAACACTTTTACATTGCTGGTGGGATTGCAAACTAATACAACCTCTTTAGAAGGAAATACGGAGAATCCTCAAAGAATTCAAATTAAACCTTCCGTTTGATCCTGCAATCCCATTACTAGGCATCTACCCAGAAGAAAAAAAATCCTTTTATCATAAGGACATTTGCACTAGATTGTTTATCACAGCTCAATTTATAATTGCCAAAATGTGGAAACAGCCTAAATGCCCACCAACCTAGGAATGTATGTGGTATGTATATACCATTCAGCCATTAAAAAAATGGAGACTTTCCATCTTTTGTATTAACCTGTATGGAGTTGAAAAAACATTCTCTTAGTAAAATATCACAAGAATGGAGAAGGAAGAATCCAGTGTATTCAATGCTAATACAAAGGCAGTAGATGATCTAATACATGCCTACATAAGAGAAAAACTCCAATTAATTCAAGATGGGACTTAGGGGAATGAGGGAACAGGGGAGAAAAAAAGGAGGGGGGAAGGGTGTGCTCTACTTAATGGGCACAATGTTAGGGGATATGGCACAACTCTTGGGGGTGGGACACAATTGTATGAGTGACTGTACCTAAAACATGCAAACATTGTATTTTTGTGAGAGGGACTCACCTAACAAATGTAAACATTGTAACCTAATTTTTTGTACCCTCAAATTAATTTGAAATAATCTTAAAAAGGAAAAAGAAAAAAATTTTTCTTCCTTTCTCAGGTCTGCTGCTTGCTCTTTCCTGTCCAGAGCATGGCTGTAGCCTCCTGACTCCTTTTCATCATCTTTTGTTCCTGTCCAGCATTCACGTCACTGCTGGAGAAACTGCTCAGAGTGAAAGACCGTTTGTGTCACCCTGTTAAGATTTAAGTAATGGGGCAGCACCTGTGGCTCAAAGGGGTAGGGCGCCGGTCCCAAATGCTGAAGGTGGCGGGTTCAAACCCAGCCCCAGCCAAAAACTGCAAAAAAAAAAAAAAGATTTAAGTAACGATGTGTGCATGCACTAGCTTTAGGGTGAAGCAGAGATGTTCTGTGGTATAAAAGGCCTGTGGGTGCTGGCCATGGCTGCCTTATCCCTGTGTCCTCACGGTCATCAGGTACCTCTTGCCTACAGCCTGCCGCATGCAGCTTTTCACGTGTCCCACATTCTTTCACTCCCAGGTCTTCAGGTCTTCACAGCTGTCACTTATTGGGAGGCCCTGTTCTCTCCAGCCCTTATCTCCTCTGAACACCCAAGTCCATCCTTTCACAATATAGTATAGGAGCCACCCTGCCTGAAGCCTTCGTAGACACTGTGTCCCTCCTGTCCTCCTCCCTCCCTGTGTCCTGATAGCACTTTCACAAACCCTTCTGTATGATGTTCCCAAGTACCATTGTGGTGTGTCTGCTCCCTTTCCCCTGCTGGACCATGTATTCCACTTTTCTTACACGCTGGTAACCCTGATCTAGTATGGTGCTGGCTCCAGGTGTGATTTCAGCAAGGACTTGCAGGTGAGGAGGGAAAAGGCTGACCCGGTGGCAGCAGCTGACATTTGTGAGGAATGAGGAGCAGTCTGAAATTTGGGGTAGACATGTAGGGACATGCACCTTTCAGCTGGGTGAAGACCCAGTCCCGTTTACTGATTGAAAAGTTTTGTAAGTGGTGCCACCTGGTCAGATTGCTTGTTCCAGTAATCAAAAACCTCCATGCTTAGAAAATGCAAACTGACATTTTACCCAAATTCTTTATATTGTTATTAGGGTTTAGGCCTTTGTAGCCTTAGTATCTATGTATCCTCTGTGAATGCAAATAACATTTGAACAAGAGTTTATAATAAAATTGAAACCAGACTTGTCAAGTCAGATGCCAAAATGTGTGAGCCCAGTAGATAAGTTTCACCAAATATCTGTGGCCACTGGAAAGTGGGGTTTTGCCTACACTATGCATTTCCCTGTGTGACTTTCCTCTAGTGTGGCTCTGCAATGTGTGCTTGGGGTCAGACACTTTGCATGCTGCTGCCTTGGTCCTTTTATTTCTACAACTTGCCAAAGACAATCACATGCAGAATTGCACTGCCTGAAGGAACAGGGGCACCTAGGAAGCAAATGCTGGGCGGGAAGGACAGGTGGAGTATATCTTGCCACCAAGTATTTCTCCATTTGGTTCATGGTTCAGTTTCCTTGGACACTGGAGCCTACCTACTTCCTCCTTTCTTCAAGTTCCATGACAGTTGTGAAGTCTTTTTTGTTGTCATTCTGCGGATGAATTCTTACCTGGCCTTCAGAGTCGTCGTGATGTAGTTCATTTCCAAGTGATCCCACTTGGCAGCATCTGGGAATAGTGTTAAGATCTTTATTTAAAATATTGTATGCTTTATGTTTTTGTTCCTGGGCTGGGAGCTCAAGTATCTTTTAGAGATCAATGCAAATATTTTGTGTTTTACTTGCCTTAAGAATGTTTAATGTCTTTGCCCATACAGGGGACACACGTCTTTCAGGCCCCACCTTTGCTGGTGGTGGTGGGAGAGGCAGCAGGTGTCACCTCCCCACAGCACTGAACCAGCTCCAGCTGCAGTGTGGATGAGATAGATGGCTCTGATAGAAATCTTTTCTAGGTACTACCAGTATTGTTATTAAGCAGAAAACTTTAATAACTTAGCTCTCTATCATTATGCTTGCTACCTTCTACCTCAAGGAAGATGTAAGGGTAAATAAGGTAAAGTGCTTTGATCTTCTCAAAAGCAGAATAGTTTCAGGAGGAAATATTATGGGGTTAAGTCCCTGACAAAAAGCATGGTGTAGCTGTCTTCTGTGTCTGGTGGTTAACATGAGATCCAGCATGCCTGCCAGTGCGCCAGCTGGAAGGAGACCATATCCCCACGGATAAGCCAAAGTAAGGAAATTAGTTTAAACAGTGTGAGAATGAAATTTTAATGAGTGCTGTGCTTGTTGATTGATGCATAGTAATCTCATAATTGAGATAATCTCATAATTGCTGTTATCTATTACCCTTGTGTTTAGTTTTTGAAAAGCCATTTTTAAATACACTCAGTAGTTACTTTAAAATAATTTTTTCAGGTTAGCCTATGTGTGACACAATTCTGAGTAGTGGAGTATTTTTTAAATGTGTTTTGGGACTAGGCACTTAAATAAAAATGATTAAATATCTGCTTATATACATTTTGAGGTGTTTATAATATTTGGAAAACATCTTACAGCCTCTTACTTCTAAGATTCTAAATACCTGAAGGGCTATCAGGTCCCTGTACATAGGGATGTGGTTCTCCCATGAGCTGGTCCCCATTGTGACTGTGTCCCAGCAGAGACAGGGAGCAGCCCTCTGTCAGAGATGGAGTGGACTCTAGTCACTCTGGAGTGGTCAGACTATGATGCCCGGGTTTCCTCAGCCATAGAGCCTGAGAAGTCTGATATAACTTTATGGATAAGAAGATTAAAATTAAGGAAATGGAATTATTTTACCTTTTGTATGTTAAGAACTAAGGCAAAGAGAGGTCCAAGAAAGTCCCTTTGCTGTGTTTGCAGCAGAGACTTAGAGAATGTAAAGAATGAGATTGGAGGTGAGTGCTCCCAACGAGTTTCCTGGCAGGCTATCTGTCCACCCCACACCAGTGTCTTGGTACACACGGCAATGGTCCTGGCAAGTCCTCTCTGTATTCCTGCCTCCTTCCTCACCTGCCTGGGGAGTTTTTACTTCTTACTCAGTGTGTTTCCTCTGTGGACTCTCTGTGGGCTCTTATTCACCTTTGCCCCTTTGTCTGGCTGGTCATCCTTACTGGTATTCCCTAGTGTCTCACTCAGACCTGCTTTAGAATAACACTGTGTTGCGAGTGTTGTGCCTTTCTCAAGAGGCTAAACTTCTAAATGTGTTGTGTGGCCTTAGTAATACCTCAGTCTTTAGATGAGAAAATACATGTTCATCTAGGGCTTGAAGTCAGAGTGTGTGTGTCATCTCAGCCTAGCTACTTATAGCTCTGTGACGGTGAGCAGGTCATTTCCCCTGCCTCAATGTCTCACCTCTTAGGTGAGGATATTTTTTATTTTTCAGATTAATATAAAGGTACAAATGATTAGGTTACATTGTTTGCATCAGGAAGGCAAAGTTCAAGTTGGAGTTGAGCCCTCACCCATGGGGAGTGCTGTGCACCTTCCATTGTGCACGTTAGGGAGAGCAGCTAATCCCCCTCTCCCCACTTTAATTTGTGTTTTTCTGTCATGTGGGCATGTAGTTGTTTATTTGTTGGTCTCATATTAGTATTACATATGTTGAATACTTGCTTTTCCATTCTTATGATACTTTTAATAAGGAGAATGTTGCTCAGCTCCATCCAGGTAAATACAAACATTAAAGTCTCCATTAATTTTATGGCTGAATTTCATGATATACATATACCATGGCTTATTGATCCCTTCATGGGTTGATGGATATTTAGGTTGATTGTACATTGTAGTGATTGAGAATTGATCTGTTATCATTCTAGTGCAAATATCTTTATGGTAAATCGATTATTTGCCTTTTCTTCTGGGTAGATATCTAATAATGGGATTGCAGAATCAAATGGAAAATTTACCTTTAGGTCTTGGAGGATTCTTCACACTTCTTTCCAAAGAGGCTGTATTAATTTGCCATCTCAACAGGAGTGTAATAGCATGTCCACATCCACGCCAGCATCTGCAGCTTTGAGATTTTATGATGTGGGCTATTTTAATTGGGGTTAGGTGGTATCTCAGGTTAGTTTTGATTTGTGTTTCTCTAATGATTAGGGACAATGAGCATTTTTTCACGTGTTATCCGTTTGTCTGTCTTCCTCAGAGAAGGTTCTGTTCATGTCTCTTGCCCACTTGTAAATGAGATTGCCTTTTCTGGATTAGTTTGAGTTTTCTATAGATTCTAGTCATCAGTCCTTTGTCAGATTCATAGCTGGCAAATATTGTCTCCCATTCTGAGGATTGTCTTATTTGCTTTAGTTGTACCCGTCCTTAGCTGTGCAGAAGCTTTGTAGATTGATTGTGTCCCACTTATTTATTTTTGATGGTGGCTGCAATTGACAAGGGGATTTCTTCGTAAAGTCATTTCCTAGGCCAATATCGATGAGAGTATTTCTATAAGTTTTATCATTTCACATCTTAAATTAATCTTTTATCTGGTCAATTTTTGTAAGTGGTGAGAGGTGCAGTGATACAGTGAAACTGTTTCAGTTTCTGGCTAACCAGTTCTCCCAGCAGCCTTTATTAAACAAGTATTCTTTTCCCAATGTATGCTTTTGTTTGGTTTATTGAAGATCAGATGATGATACATGGTTGGTTTCATCTCTAGATTCTCTTTTCCATAGACCTATCTCTATTTTTGTGCCAGTACCATGCTGTTCTGATCATCATAGACTTGTACTTTAACCTGAAGTCTGGTAATGGGATACCTCCAGATTTGCTTTTATTTCTTGGAACTGCATTGGCTATTCAAGTTTTTTTTTTCTGATTGCATATGAAAAGAAGTACTATTTTTTCAAGTTCTTCAAAGTCTGACGTTGGTACTGTGATGGGGATTGCATTAAATCTGTCTATCTCTTTAGGTAGTATGGACATTTTAACAACGTCAATTCTCAGTCATGAGTATGGTATGCATTTCCATTTGTTAACATCTTCTGCTGTCTATTTTCTCAGGGTTTCATAGTTCTCTCTGTGGAGGTCCTTCAATTCCTTTGTTAAATACATTCCCAATTTGCAGGTATTTCATTTCCTTTGAAGCTACTGTGAAGGGTATTGTGTCTTTAGTTTGATTCTCAGCTTGAATGTTACTGGCGTATATGAAGGCTACTGATTTGTTGACATTGATTTGTATCCCAAGACTTGCCATATTTCTTGATTGCTACCAGATGCATTGTGGTTGAGACCCTGGGGTTCTTTAAGATCACAAAGATGGCAAAGAGTGAGAGTTTGACCTCCTCTGCCCCCATTTGGATGCCCTTTATTTCCTTCTCTTTGCTGATTGCATTGGGTAGAACTTCCAGAACAATGTTGAATAATAGTTGCAATAGTGGACATCCTTGTCTGGTTCCAGTTCTAAGTGGAGATACTTTCTGTCTTACCAATTCTATATGATATTGGCTATGAGTTGGTCATAGATGGTTTCTATCAGTTTAAGAAATGTTCTATCTATGTCTGTTTTCTTAAATGTTCTTGTTAGAAAAGGATGCTGAATTGGAATGCCTTTACTGCATTTGTTGAGAGGGTCATTTGGTCTTGGGTTTTGCTTCTATTTATGTGGTGAATTACATTTATGGATTTGTGTTTGTTGAACCAACCTTGCATCCCTGGGATAAAGCCCACCTCATTATGATGTATATATTTTTTAATGTGTAGCTGAATTGTTTGTTTAGACCATATTGAATTATTTTTTGCATTGATATTAATGATACTGGTTTGTAGTTTTCCTTTTTTGTTGGACCCTTTCCTGATTTTAATATCAGGGTGATGTTTGCTGCATAGAAAGTGTTGGGGAGGTTTTCTTCCTTCTCTATGTTTTGGCCTAGGTTATGCAATATTAGGTATAAGCTCATCTTTGAAAGTTTGGTAGAATTCTGGTGTGAAATCATCTGGTCCAGGACTTTTATTTTTTGGAATATTTTTAATTATTGTTGCAGTTTCAGTGCTTGATATTGATTGGTCTTTTCAAAATTTCTGATTCTTCCTGGTTGAGTTTGAGAAGGTGATGTGATTGTGGGTATTGGTCCATTTCCTTTACATTTTCAAATCTTTGTTTATAGAGCTTTTTGTAGTAGTTGGTGATAATCTTTTATATCTTTGTGTTACCTATTATTTCCCATTTTTCATTTCTGACTGCATTTATTAGAGATGTTTTTAATTTCTACTTAATTTAGCCAAGGGTTTATCAGTTTTATTAATCTTTTCAGAGAACTTTTTGTTTGCTGCTCTTCCAAATGACTCTTATGTTCTCAATTTTGTTATTTCTTTTGTTCTGCTAAGTTCAGAATTAGATTCCTCTTCTTTTTCCAGCTCCTATTTTCTGGATGTGGGCATTTAATATGATAAATTTCTTTTTTAGTATTGCCTTTCAGGATCCCCTAGTTTTTGATATCTTGTGACTTCATTATCATTTTGAGAAATCTAATTATTTTCTTTTTTATCTCTTCCTTGACCCAGTTGTCATTCAGCGTAAGGTTATGTAGTGATTTTATGTGAATATTAAGATTTTTATTGGAGTTCTACTTTTATTCTGTGGTGGTCTGAAAAGATACAGGATATAATTTCTGTTCCTTTAATTTTTTTGAGTTTTGATTTGTACCCTAAGATATGATCAATTTCGGAGGATGATCCATGGGCTGACGAGTAGAATATATACTCAGTTTTATTGGGTTGGATGTTCTGTGTCTGTTGAGACTATTTGTTCTAAAGTCATGTTTATGTCCATGGCTGCTTTGTTTAGTTCTGTTTGGAGTTCTGTTCCAGTTTTGTCAGAAGCGTGAAGTCTTTAGGTAAGGGTGCTGGAGGATATCATACTGCTCAGATCAGTTAGGATTCGTTTTTATGTATCTGGCAACATTTAAGTTTGGTGCATAGGTATTTAGGATTGAAATGTCCTCTTCTTATATTGTTCCCTTGACCAGTATATAGTGACCATCTTTGTCTTTATTTTTTGGTTGAATCCGATTATATCTGCAAATAAAATTTCAGCTCCTGCTTTCTTATTTCGGTTTGCTTGAAATAGTTTTTTTCATGCTTCATCTCTTCAGTGATGAATTCAAGCCACTCACAATTTTTAAGAGAATTGATATGTATGGTGGAGTTCTAGTCATCTTGTTTTGTTGAGGTCTGTTACTTAGTTTTATCACTTAGGCCATTGTGAGAGCTAGGCTTTGTCCTTCAATTTCTCTGTGTGTCTATTTTGCTAGAGGTCCATTGTGATGATCAGTGTGGAGAACAGGTCTGAGTACTGCTTGCAGAGCTGGTCTTATCGTGAAATTCCTCAATGTTTCCATGTCAGTAGAAGATTTGATTTCATCTGTGAATATGAAACTTAGTTTAGCAGGATGCAGTATCCTGGGCTAAAAATTATTTTAAGAAGGGTAAGTAAAGACAGATGAACATCCTCTTCTGGCTTGAAAAGTTTCAGCTATTACTATGATGTTTTTCTCCTTGCAGGTAAGAATTTGCTTAGGGCTGGATGCCTGTAGAATTTTCTCATTCATTTTGACTTTGGCCAAGTTAATTACAGTGTATCTAGGAGATGCTCTGTTTCTGTTTAGTTGGGCTGGGGTTCTGAAAGTATCTAGTATCTGTATTTTTGGGTCTCTTTCAATGCTTGGGAAATTTTCCACCAAGATGTCTTGAAGTAGAGCTTCTGTGATTTTAGGACTCTCTTCTCCTTTAGGAATCCCTGTGATTCAGATGTTCGTGTATTTGGAATGGCACCATTTCTCTCTCATAGATATCTCTGCTTTTACTATCTTCTTTTTGGCCTTTTTGAATGATTGAGATCAAAAATCTTGTGTTTAATGTCTGGGATTTGTCCTCCTCCATGTTCTACTCTGTTACTGAGGCTCTCTACTGCATTTTCAATCTCCTCGAATGCCTCTTTCAATTCTTCAAGCTCTGATATATCCTTCCTAATTATGTCCAATCATTGGTGACTTGGTTTTTAAATTCAGTAATTTCTTAAGACAGTTTTTGGACTATTTTTTGATTTCTATTTCCATCTTCTCCTCAATCCCATTAATCTTATCTCTATTCTGAATTCTATTTCTGTTATTTCAACAATTTCTATGTGTATGGTCTCTTAGAGGAGTTGATCTGCTATGATTTTTCATGTTTCAAGAGTTCTGTTAATTTCTCCCCTGTGTAATTTCAGCTTGCTTATATATTTATTACAGTTTTTAGCTAGAATGTCAGGTTGTCCCTAAATAGTTATTGACAGATAATTTAATTGAGGACCCTTAGGCAGCACCCCTGGGTCTGTTTGACAACTAAAACTGTGTGTGGTGAGGTCAGGTCAGGAGGTCCCAGGCTGTGGCGCTCACTCCCCTTCACCCTCTTGCAACCAGTTGGCCCTGCTTTCTCTAAGATGGGTGGGGTTGGACTGGGGGGCGACCTCTGGGTGTCTCTTATGGGCTGGGGTTGGCTCTTGTTTAGGAAGCTGAAGTGTTCTGTGAATGTCAATCCTGCTCTCCACCCAATTTAAATGAGCCACAGTTTTCCACCACTGTTCTTACCCTAGTTGATTCCAGCTGTTTCTGCTCAGGTTCCCACACCATGCACAAATTAATTCAAAAAGCTGTGGTTTTTGCCATGGTCCTGGCCACAATAGAGTAGAAATGCCTCAGCTCTCATCTGCAGCTGGGGGAGAGAGGTCTTCTATCCACCATCTGCTCTGGGAGGGACTATCCCAGGGTGGGGTCACCTGAGGCTAGTTCTGTGTCTTCCCAAGTCTGTAGGAGTAGAGCTGGGGGCTGAACCCCCAGGTAGGTCCAGGTAGGCACAGCCACTGGACAGAACAACTCCAGATGTCAGGGAGGGTTCCTCTCCAGCAGGAGGCAGACCCAGGAGGGATAAGACCTTGCAAAGGTCAGTGCCGCCAAACCACTTTTTCTTCCCACACTGGGGCGTTGGGTGCACTCTGTTCACTGAGCCACACATAAGGCAGAGGTCCCTCAGACTATTGAGGGGTCAGGACCTGTGTCCCTCCCTTGGCCGGCATGGAATCCAGCCAGGAGCCCTCAATTCAATTTCACCTTGCCAGCTTCTCTAGCCAAATGGTGAAAATTAATCATGGGGTGAATCAGTGGAAAAAGTCTAGCAACATGAATAATTGGAGTAGATCACCTCCCTCAAGGAATGACAAAGAACATACAACAGAAGATCCCATTCATAAACAAATGGCTGAGATGTCAGGAATTGAATAAGAATTTGGATTGCAAATAAGATTAACAGAATGGAGGCAAAGATGGAATTAGAAATTCAAGGAGCAATTCAAGTTGTCTCAAGAATTTGATGAATTCAAAGACAGAAATCACCAAAGATGTTGACACATTGAGGCAAGAACTTGCAGCCCTCAAAGATCTGAGAAATACAGTAGAATCCCTCAGTAACAGAATGGAGCAAGCAGAAGAAAGGATTTCTAACATTCAAGACAAAGCTTTTGAATGCTCCGAAATGCTCAAAGAGGAAGAGAAGTGTAGAGCAAAAACAGATCATTCCCTGAGAGAACTGCGGGACAACTCCAAAAGAGCAAACATTTGCCTCATAGGAATCCCTATGAGGAAGGAGAAGAGGATGGTCCGAAAAGCACAGATACTCTACTCAAAGAGATAATTGAGGATAACTTCCCAAGCATGGGAAGAGACACCGAAATTCAGGTAGCAGACTGTGTCAGAACCCCAGCATGACTCAACCCAAATAAAGCATCTTCTAGACATGTTGTTAATATGAAGGAGAAAATCTTACAAGCAGCCAGACGTAAGAAAATCATAACCTACAAAGGGAAGAATATTAGAATGACTGCAGATCTTTCTGCTGAAACTTTTCAAGCCAGAAGAGGATGGTCATCAACCTTCAATCTCCTAAAACAAAACAACTTTCAGCCCAGGATCCTGTATCCAGCTAAGTTGAGCTTCACTTATGATGGAGAAGTTAAATAATGATATAGACATGTTGAAGAAATTTGCCACAAACAAACCAGTTTTCTCAGCATATCCTCAGACCCATCCTCCATGCTGACAGAGAAAGTGGCCTTTGTAACTCTTGCTTTGGCAGTCACTTGCTTTACGGGTTGTGTGGATTCCAAAGCTCCTTCACCTGTCTAGTGCCTAGGGTGGTACAGCCACCACCCTATGGACCTGGCTAGTGCTCCCACTCACTAGACTGGGAATCTGCCTACTGAAGTGGCAGTCTATCAGGAAAACAAAGAAGGGGGGGTGGACTGTGGGTACAAGGTGCTAGAAGCAAAATTTGTTCACTATTCTGCCAGGCAGGATAGGGACCCAGGGGATGGAAATTACCTGGTGCAGGAGAACTAGGACATCATGCCTCCCTACTGTGGGGTGAGACACCCAGTGTTCACTGCTCGGGGAGAATTTACGGAGAGTCCTGGTGGGGTACTGGCCCTCCTGTCCTGCTCAGTGGTGTGCTCTGTGTGGCCTGCTCTGCTCTCTTCTTCCTCATTTTTGTCCTTAGTTTGTCTCAGGAGGTTTTCTCAGTGCCTTGATTTCTTCTTCTTGTGTTCAATCACCCAATTTCAACTTCTCTGAGTTTGCTTTTTCCATTTTTCCTCCTCCTGGACAGGAGCTTCTGGTGAAAGCTGCCTCTGATTGACCTTATTGCCCCTTCCCCTGGATTAAGGCTATGGTAGGGGTTCCCTGTGGGTTTGTTAGGTTAAGTGAGTTCATACATGGAAAGTGCTTGGAAATGTGTCAAGCATTTAATAACTTAAGAGTTGTTTAGATAAAAGCTCAGAACTAAGTTTTATTAAGAAACATCAGTAGAGTTTAAGAAAAAACGTTTTAGGCCAAAACAAAATGTAATGAAGTTGCTCTCAACAAAGCAGCCCAAAGGCCCTCAGTGATACAGCCCATAGTCCAGCAATCCAAGGATGCCGTGGTCCACAGGGTCCTTTAGGGACAGTTTCTATCCATGTTGCTGCTTGAGGGCAGTGGGTCTGCTCTTTCCCCTGTATTGTGTTCAGCCTTCAGGGAAGATAAGGGTCAAGGAAAGTGGTCTCAACTTTCTGGAGAAGAGCCAGAAGTTGTATACATTACTTTTAGTCACATCCCATTGTCCCAGATAGTCACACGGCCACACCTAGCTTGAAGGGAATCTGAGGGGTTTCCCTCGGATGGGCTGGTTACATCCCATCCTTGCTGTCTACAGGCTGTCAGGCTCTGGAGAAGCTGCCTTCCCTCTTGGATCCTCTCCTGCTTTCTTGTTGGTGCAGTGTGGCAGGATAGGGGAGCCTATCTCATAGGGTCATGGTAATTCTAGTTTATGTCAGTTAGAATATGTGTTCTAGAATATGTATTAGTGAGAGAGTAGATAATGTACAACCTAGTTACTACTCACTCCTGCTCTTTCTCCAGGACACTATCCTATGTCTCTGTAGTAGCATAGTGGACTTCCCAGTACTGCATGTGTGCTAATAGCTGCTTGGCATTCCAAACTCTGCTCAGAGCTTTATTCCAGCAAATGATTTTGCATGTGCCATTATTGTAGCATGGTATATCAGGTAAATTTGGGAATATTACAGGTTGTGTCTTAACTTGGAGATTCATGGATATATTAGGATTTAAAAAGAAAACTGTGAGAAGAAATGATGAACAAGAAGCTTGTTTAATTTTGTCCAGTTCATAAATTCTTGAACTTTTTTTGCTTTCTAGCCTGTTTTTAGTAGTGCTGCTATAACCATTCTTAAAAATGGGATTCTGAATATACTGATTTTGGCAGTAGGAGAAATCTGGATCTCTCTCTGAGTTGCCTGCATTTTCTGCTCTTATTTGTCATTAGAATCAAGTGTAAAGATAAAGTTTAACAGCCTTTCATCTTGAGAGGAAGTATCAGGAAGATGGACACAGGTGAAAGGAAGTCTGACATTGATTTATGAGTGATACGATGATTCTCTTTATCTAGGAACTGGTCTAGAAACAAACTTTTCAGATTTATAATTTTCCAAAATGTGCCCTACAAACCAATTTTATACTCTAATGATAAATTATATGTTAAAAATTTGATTAAGATTCTATATGAAAGAATTATATATCTGTAGTATAAGAGCAGAAAGCTTGAGATTTTTTTTCCCTTAATTTGAAAAAGAAGTACAATATAATAGGTGCAAAGAGGTTTTTGGTAAAATAACAGCTTCCCAGCTTCCCCAGCTGTGTTGTAGATTTATAAGAGGTCATTCACTGTACATCATTCAGTACCTACTGATAATCCATGCAGAAAGGGGTGTGTGAATGCAGCCATAAAGTGATGTACATGGTTCCTTCTACAGAGTGTGAATTTAAATCCTCTTCTCATTCTGAAGGTTGATTTTATTTTTGGGTCTTGTTTCAAATTTAAATGAAGTGGTATGTAGTACTATACCATTAGAAATTAAAACACTGAAGACACCTTATACGACAAAATATATACTTCTAAAAATGCTTAGTTTTGATCTAAAGAAATACACCCAATATAGATATTTAGAAGATATAGGAAATAAAAATAAGAATCAAGTTACATAATTCTAATGTCTACCAACCATTGTTAATATTTTTGGATATCTATTTTAGTTTTTCCTATGCATATTAAACATTTTTATACTTTAAAGATGGTACCTTCTTTTCATCTTTTTTATTACTATTAAGAATCTGTAGTAAATATTATTTCATCAGATTAGAATTCCACAATTTAATCTATTGTTTATTTATTTTTTAATTTTTTATTAAATCATAACTTTGTACATTGATGCATTTATGGGGTTCAGTGTACTGCTTTGATATACAGTATGAAATGCTTATACTGAACTAAGTCACACATCCATCACAATTATACTCATTTCTTAATAGTTTTGAAAGGTACCATTGCATCATGCACATTAGGTGAGGTCCTCCCAAATAGCCTCCCTCCTCTCAAATCCCACCTCCCTTAATCTATTATTTAAACATTTATGTTATTCGGATTTTTTCATTATAAGCCATGATATAATTAATTTCTGTGTGTAAAACTTGACTTACATTTCAAAGTCATGTTATTAGGATAGATCCCCAAATTAAAATTACTAGGGCAAAGTACATAAACACCTTTCTAAGGGTGCTGGTACATGTTGCTAAATTATTTTGTGGAGAGATTGTGCTAATTAGCATTCTCACCAGTGGCCTTTTAGAGTACTGTGTCTTTTAAACAGAGTTTGGTGATTTGGTTGGCAAGTAATTTAACCTTGCTTTTTACTGATGAGATCAAACATTTAAAAAAATATTTACTGGCCATTGTTATTTTTTGCTCTGGGATGTCTCTTCATGTTCTCTGCCCATTTTTCTATTATCTAATAGGATGTCTTAGTTTTTTCCTTTATTTGTAAAAACATTTACTTATTCAAGATATTAGGATTTTTTTTTTTTTTTTTGAGATAGAGTCTCAAGCTGTCGCTCTGGGTAGACTGCTGTGGCCTCACAGCTCACAGCTACCTCAAATTCCTGGGCTTAAGTGATTCTCTTGTCTCAGTCTCCTAAGTAGTTGGGACTACAGGTGCCCGCCACAATGCCCAGCTATTTTTTTTTTTTTTTGGTTGCAGTTGTCATTGTTGTTTAGCTGGCCAGGGCCAGGTTCAAACCCGCCAACCTCAGTGTATGTGACTGGCACTCTACTGACTGAGCTATGGGCACCACCAACATACTAGGATTTTTGTCATATTATTGCCACAATATTTTTTCTAGTTTTCTTGGATGTGTAATTTTATGGTGTTTGACATGCAGAATTTTCAGGTTTTTTTACATGTATAAGTTTATAGATTTTTTTGGGCAATTTTTAAAATTACTTTTATGTTTGAAACGTTATTCCTGATTATTTAGAGTAAATAATTAGCTTTTTCGTTGTCTTTTGAGTATTTTAGAATTTATTGTGTCCTGGAATGTAACATGGAATGCTGAAGAATTTTTTTTTAAAGTAGGTTCAGTTTCCCTGGCACAGCTGAGTGAATGACCCAGTTTCTTCCTCCCTGACGAGTGAGCCTTTCTTCATCTCATGTTCCCTTCCTGTATAAGCACAGGTTTATCTCTAAAGGATCTCTACACAAGTTTTCCTTAACAGTTGGAAATACATTTAGTTATTTTTGTCCAGTAGTGTTCAAAGTTGAATTTGCTTGCTTTGGCATGTTGCATTTTAATTAATTTCTAAAAATTCTCTATGTATACTCCAGAAGCTTGAAGTAAACCTACATTAGTATGATTCTTTTAGGAGCAGGAAGAAAGGCATGCCATGAAATTTTAAAGGAAAAGAGATTGGAAAATTATTTCAGTGGTTATTAAATATAGTTGTGATACAGAGGGGATTGCAATGCTGGCTTTAATTTATGGCTTTAATACTTACTCTAAAACTTTGGCAGAAGCCTTCAGGTTTCATTATTTGAAACACTTATACCTTAATTCCTGATAGATGTTAGGGTAAATGCTAGTTTAAGATACTTCCTTTTTTAGCCAGTCCCTGAAATTCACATTTTAGATGCTTCTTACTATAGAAGTTATGTATAAATGGATTTTAAAGAATCAGTGTTTTGCTACATAATTAGTAATTTGTCCTCATTCTTTTATGTCTACATTTGATTATTAGAGATGAAGTCCTCTGTGTACATGCATTTGGGTTATTTGAGGGAGCACAAGTTTTAACAACGTAATTAACTGAAAAGAAAAATAAAAGACATAATTTAATATTACTACCCTTCCTTGCTTTAAAATGTACGCATTTAAAAAATCTCATTTTCTTACAGCCAATTTGAAAAGTAATGCACTTGAAATTACCTCTAGTTTTGGACTTCTTCCTTCTGAATGAAAGAATATTCTTTATATATAAAACTTAGGGTACATATTTGATATTTTATGTACCTATAGGCTAAAGTGTTCAGGTACTGAGGAAGCTGCTTAAGTTAACTTGCCTTTGAAATGCAGTGTTAGGTTAATTGTTGCCATATGGTGCTGTGTAACAAATCATCCCCTAACTTAGTGACTCAGTTGATTGCTTATCCTCAGGAATCTGTAGGTTGGCTGAAGAGGCTTTGCTTAGGGCTGTGTTATGTGGTCTGGGCCTTTGCCAGGGGCCTCTCATGCTCTTCGGCATGGCACAGGAAGACATGTTCTTCCTGTGGCCACAGCAGAGGCTCCAGAGCATAATCCCAACTGCCAAGCACATTTCAGGCCCTTCTGCCTCATGTCTGTTAGCGTCCCATCCACTGGCCAGAGCAAGTCACATGGCCTAACCCAAGGTAAGGGACAGAGGTGACCTAGAACTATGAAGTTACAACGCAGAAGGCATATCTTCAGGGGACCAGTACTTGAGCCTTCCATATGACTGTTGTAATTATGAGAAGTTGAAATAAGTAAATGTTAAAGTGATAAAAAAGGAATGTATGGGAATGTTTTTTAAAATTATAAATTGGTGAGTATGTACAGAACTGAGGAATGAATTATGACACTAATTCAATAATAAGGCATAATGATAAATTGCCTCTTAGTTCATGAATTGTGCAAATAGTGTACTATATCAAGTCCATTTCCTACCACTGTGTTTTGTTTCTCTTGGTGTAATGTTTTCTTTTCTTTTGGGAATAAAAATTACTGCTGAGCCACATTTAAAAAATAATCTTTGCCCATGGGTTAAAAAATATTCTTTGACATAAAACACTATTATTAATTCATACTGAATTGGAGATATTTGGGATTTCTGGAGCCAAGAGCAGAATAAAAGTAGCAGTCTTTAAGAAGTAGCTCTAAGGGTAACATAAATAGCCTTCCTTATTCCTGGCACTTTGCCTCTTTTCAAATGGTCAGAGAAAAATATTTGCTATTGGCCTCCAGAAATGTTCAAAGAAATCAAAGATTCAGCACAGTAAAGAAAATTGCCTTTATGATTCAGTGATAATACGTTACTATTTGAAGTGAAATAGAGAAGAGAAAGACTTTACAAAAGCACATGGAAAAACACTGGATAACATTCTTTCTATAAATTCCTTTATTTTAAGGAGACTATGTGCTTTGCAGGTGCTTTTCTGGAGTGGCCTGCTGGGGAAAGGAGCCAGGTGCTCACTGTGTGGGGCTGGCACTAGTGAGGCTGAGCCAGGTGGGGCCCCCTTTCAACATGCCGTGTCCTGGGGACTGCAGGGTGCTGTGTTCCTCTGCTTCACGGGAAAGAAGCAGGCTCTGAGAAGGGAGGGACCATGTGGTCACTGTGGGATCAGAGGGAGAGCCAGCATCTGGTCCTGTCTCCACTCCAGGCTTTCTTGTCTGGGGACTGGTGGGAATGTGTGATGTGAATATGGGAAGAACAGGTAAAAGTCTATTGGAGTGGTTGTAGGACTGTTCCTGACAGAAAGAACTTGCAGCTTTGGTAAACATTTTAGTGTGGGGAAGGTAGAGAAAGGTTATCTGAAAGTAAAACTGCCACATCTAGTTGGCATCAAGATCTGGGAGTCCTTTGTGCACCATAGCAGCATGTAAAAGCCAGTGGTTAAAATAACGATGACAGTCTTTGCCCTTCTTAGGGTGCTGGTATTTTATTTGGATGAAATGCCTTCTGTGGATGAAGTGCCTCTGTGTGCCATATTGAATTGAAGTACTTGGAAAAGGTTTGGGAATCTCTTTTTAAAATTGAATTTGTGGGGAGATGGAGCAAGATGGCGGACTAGAGACAGCTCTTTCACTTGTGCCACTTGTGGTGAGGACAGGGAGAGAGGACTCCAGCCACTTCTAGCTGGGGTGTCCTGCCCAGAAACAGCACCCTGGGCAAACAGTGAGTCATCAGGAGACTCCAATAGCCAAGGAGGAGTTCATGAGCTGATGAAGATCAGCACAGAAGGCAAATGCTTGGCCAGCTGGATCAGGGAAAGTCTGTCCTGCAGTTTTTTTGGCCTTGAATGCTTACTGTACCTGCCTTGGAAGGATTTAAGTGAGTGAGTGAACTTGAATGGTTCCTGGTGGCTGGAACTGAATCACTCCACACTGTGGAAATCCCATTGGCTTGGTTACTAGCAGGGTGCTGTCATTATAGAAGGGCTGCCTGGGAAGAATAGTGCACAAGGGCCGTTGTGACTACTGAGCTCAGGTACCCTTGGGGAAAGTTGGGCAGCTCACCTCACACCCCGGGAAACCCACTTGTGGCCAAGGGAAACTGGAAGGTTGAGGCATGCCTCCTAAGAAATTTGGCAAGAGCTTCAGGATCCCAATCCTGCAAAGAGTATTGAATGCTAGCAAAACAACCAAGCCATGATTGAAGGCAAATAAATCAGATAGGACCAGGTCAACTCAACAACTAGCTAGTGGCTTCTGGCTCCCCTTTTATACAGTAGAATTAACATGAGTATTTTGCATCACCTAACCTCGAATACTACCTGGTGTCCAGGCAATATATTGCATTATATATCTTTTTTTCCTCTTTTCTCCTATCTTCTTGCAGTATCAACTGCTGTCTAGGCAATATATTGCAATATATATATTTTCTTCTTAATTTTGTTCTTTAGCTTTTTTAATTTTTGTTTTATTGTTGTATTTTTATTTTTTCATCTTTACTTCAGTAGCAAAGGCTCCACTTTTGCTACTGTTTTTCTGCTCTTTTTATTCTTTTTTGTTCTCTCCTTTTTTCTCTCTTTTGGTAGACATTTTTCTACTTTTCTCATCTTTCCAACATACATTTCTCAAATAATAACTAAGATATCCTTTTTTTTACATTTCATATAATTTTTGATTTATCTGTTTTCTTTTTAAAAAATTTTTTTCTGATCTGTTCTATTTTATTGCATTCTGTATTTGATTTATGGGACATAGCCTCTTTCCAAAGCCTGGGCTAGGGTGCCATGGACTTTGATACCCTGGTCTAAGGTTCTTTCTGGCTTTGGCCTTTGGAAGAATAGTATTGGTATCCCCATTGCAACATATACTATTGATTTTCTTCTATATTTGGCAGAGGTGAGGTCTTGCTTTTGTTCAGGCTGGTATGGCACCTCTGACCTTGAGGGACCCACCTAACCCAGCCCCCAAGATTCATGGAATTGTGGGTGTGGGTCATCAAAGCACCCTGCCAAACACCACTATTACTCTTGTCTTTCTCTTTCTGTCTTCTTCTTTTTTCTTTTTCTCTCTATCTTTTTTTTTTGGTACCTTTGGCTAAGTTTGAATCTGCCACCTCTGATATATGAGGCCAGCACCCTACTTCTTTGAGCCACAGGTGCCTCCCCTGTCCTCTCCTTTTTTTTTCAATTTTTTAACTTACACTCCTTTTTTCCCCCACTTTCTCTTTATTTTTTTCCTTCTCACTCTTTATACTTTTCTTCCTTTTGGCCCTATACCTTTGGACAAGTTTGAATCTGCCACCTCTGATATATGAGGCCAGCGCCCTACTTCTTTGAGCCACAGGTGCCTCCCCTGTCCTCTCCTTTTTTTTCAATTTTTTTCCTTTCACTCCTTTTTTCCCCCACTTTCTCTTTATTTTTTTCCTTCTCACTCTTTATGCTTTTCTTCCTTTTGGTCCTATACCAAAGGGCCATTTCAACACCTAAGCACAGAGATAAATTAATTTAAAGAGAAGGAAGGAGAGGAAACTAAGAGAAGGAAATGGACTAGAAGAAAATACACATGAGGAAGAACCAACAGAAAAATTCTTAAAACATGAAAAACTAGAGCAGAACAATCCCCCCCCCCACCAAGGGATCATGATGTAGCTACTACAGATGATTCCACCTATAAAGAAATAATGGAAATGACATAAAGGAAAATTAAAATATTGATGGCAAAAGCAATAAAGGGAATTGAAGGGAATATGGAAAGTCAACAAAATGAAAGTGAAATATTGATACAAATAATGAAAGACATGAAGAAATGAGAAAAGATGTATTGGAGCTTAAGGAATTGAAGGAGTCAATCAGGGAACGTAAATATACAGTACAAAGCATCAATAGCAGATTAGACCATGGAGAATAAAGAATCGCAGAGCTAGAAGATGAGGCTTTTGAGCTAACCCAGGTATTGGCAGAGGAAGAAAAGAAGAGAGAAAAAGCAGAGCAATTGCTTAGAGAATTATGGGACTTCACAAAGCCTTGAAACGTATGAATTATAGGGATACCTGAAGGGGAAGAAGAACATCCCAAAAGAATGGAAGCTCTACTGGAGGATTTTGTAAGTGAAAGTTTCCTGACCATCACCAAAGATTCTGACAAACTTCTTTTAGAGGAATATCAAACCCCAGGTCCTCTCAACACAGAGTTGTGACTGACTACTACAGAAACCTCTATTCCCAGGAACTTGACAATGTGGAGGAAATGGACCAATACCTGGAATCACACCATTTCCCTAAACTTAACCATAGAGCTCTTGAGTAGACCAATATAAAGCACTGAAATTGAAGAAACAATAAAAAGCTTCAAATAAGAAAAATCTCTGGACTTGGAAAGCTCCCCATCAAAATTCTATCAAACCTGCAAAGAAGAGCTTGTACCTGTACTGCAGAACCTATTTCAAAGCATTGAGAATAAAGGCACCTTCCCCAGCATGTTCTATGAAACAAACATTATCCTGATACTAAAATCAAGAAAATACCCAACTAAAAAGGAGACCAATTTCACTGTAAATATTGTTGAAAAAAATAATAAAATCTTAGCTAATAGATCACAGCTACACATTAAAAAAAATATATATTTCACATTCAAGACTTTGTCCCAGGGATACAAGGCTGGTTTAACATGCATAAATCCACAAATGTAATTCACCATATCAGAAGAAGCAAAAACAAAGAACATATGATCCTCTGAATAGATGCAGAAAAAGCATTTGATAAAATTCAGTATCCTTTTCTAACAAGAACAAATAAGAATATAGACATAGGTGGCACATTTCTTAAACTGAATGAAGCCATCTGTGACATACCTACAGCTATTATCATGCTGAATGGAATAAAACTGAAAGGTTTTTTACTTAGAACTGGAACCAAAGATGTCCTCTGTTGCCACTATTAGTCAACATAGTGTTGGAAATTTTAGCCAATACAATCAGGCAAGAGAAGGATATCAAGGATATCCATAGGGGGCAGAAGAAGTTGAATTCTCAATCTTTGCCAATGATAATGATCTTATACTTAGAGAACCCCAGTGACTCAACCACAAGACTCCTATAAGTGATCAAGAAATACATTAACGGGTGGCACCTGTGGCTCAAAAGGGTAGGGCACTGGCCCCATATGCTGGAGGTGGTGGGTTCAAACCCAGTCCTGGCCAAAAAAAAACAAAAAAAAAAACAAAAACAAAAACAAAAAAACATTAACGTCTCAGGGTGTAAAAATCAATGTCCAATAGTCAGTAACTTTTGTATGGTCTAGTAAGAGCCAAATTGAGAAGCAAAACAAAGACACATTTTTTTTCACAGTAGCATCAGAGAAAATGAAATATTTAGGAATATACCTAATAAAAGAGATGAAGGATCTCCACATAGAGAATTATGAAACCCTAAGAAATGAAATACCAGAAAACATTAACAAATGTAAGAACATACCATGTTCTTGGCTGGGAAGAATTTACATTGTAAAAATGTCTATACTACCCAAAGTAATGTACAGATTCAATGCAACCCCATTAAAATACCAACGTTATACTTTGCAGAACTGGAAAAAATAGTTCTTTGTTTTGTATGGAACCAGAAAAATCTCATATAGGCAAGGCTATTTTAGTAATAAAAACAAATCTAGAAGTATTACTGTTATCATACTTAAGGTTATATTGTGAGTCCATAGACATCAGAACAGCATGGTATTGGCACAAAAATAGAGACATGGACGTATGGAACAGAACAGAGAACCAAGACATGAATCCAGCCCCTTATTGCCATCTTATTTTTGACAAATCAAGTGAAAGCAAACACCGGGGAAAAGAGCTTATTCAATAAATGGTGGTGCAAGAACTGGATAACCACATATAGAAGACTGAACCTTTCTCTACTTATAGAAATTGACTTAAGATAGATGAAAGATTTAAATCTAAGACATGAAATGATAAAAATCCTAGAAGAAAGCATAGGAAAAAGTCTTCATGATGTTGGCCTGGGGAAAGATTTTATGAGAAAGACTTCATTGGCAGTGACAATAATAAAAATAAACAAATGGGACTTAATTAAGCCAAAAAGCTTCTGCACAGCTCAAGAGACAACAAGTAAATTAAAAAGAGAACCTTCAGAATGGGCAAAGGTTTTTGTAGGGTATGAATCTGACAAACAGTTGATAACTAGGCTCTATGGAGAACCCAATCAACGAAAAAGCCAACAATCCCATCGATCCCTGGACAAAGGCACGAATGGAACTTTCTCTGAGGAAAATAGATAAATGGCTAACAAACTTAGGAAAAGATGCTTATCATTCCTGATTGTCAGAGATACGCAAATCAAAAGCACCCTAAGATGTCACCTAACCCCAGTGAGAATGGCCCATGTCACAACGTGTCAAAGCTGCAGATGCTGGTGTGGATGTGGAGAGAAGGGAACACTTTCACACTGCTGGTGGGACTGCAAATTAATACAACCTCTTTGGAAGAAAGAACTCAGAGAACTCAACTCAGACCTCCCATTTGATCCTGCAATCCTATTACTAGATATCTACCCAGAAGAAAAAAAAAACTTTAAGGGCATTTGCACTGATTTGTTTATTGTAGCTCAGTTTACAATCTCGCAGATGCGGAAACAACCTAAATGCCCACCAACCCAGGAGTAGATTAATAAACTGTGGTTTATGTTTACCGTAGAATACTATTCAGCCATGAAAAAGAGGGGAACTTTACATTCTTTGTATTTTCCTGGATGGATTTGGAGAACATCCTCCTAAGTGTCACAGGAATTGAAAACCAAGTATCCAATGTACTTAACACTATTATGAAGCCAGTAGACGTTCTAATGTATGCCCACATAAGGAAAAAACTCAAATCAATTCATCATGAGTGGAGGGGGAATGAGGGAGGAGGAGAGGACAGGAGAGAGGAGATTGGTGTTGTCACCTAACAGGCACCCCATTTTGGGACACAACTTAGAACAGGGACTCTATCTACCTAACAAATGCAAACGTTGTAACCTAATTGTTTGTACTCTCAACATTAATCTGATATTTTAAAAAATTTAGTTTATAATTTTGTGTCTCTGTGTAGCCGAGGAAACTGAGGCCCATCTTAGGTATGACTCAGGTAAGTTCCCAGCCCCATTGAGGAAGCCACCTGGAGCTTGAGCCCTGTGCAGTGATCCCTGGGTCACAGTGGTCACTCCCACACAAGTGTGCTAGCTCGTTCTGTAGAGCTGTGCAGAGGTGGGGTGGAGGGGAGGAGACAGTGTAGGGTAAATGGAAGGTCAGCTCATGCTGTCACTCAGGTTTAGTCCCAAAGATGGCTACTAATTAATTCTACAACTGGAACCGCGTGTGGGGAGCAGGCCCATGTGGGACAGCATCCTGATGCATCCCTCACTCTTCCTATTCCTTCTATTCCTGTTGTGCTCTCTGACTTTCATATTCCATTAGCATTTCTCAAGGTTGTCTCATGTCTGTTACCTTGACTGTCTTGTCTTCCAGCTGAGACTGGCCGGAGACAAGAAGTCTTTCTGTATCATTAGCACCCAGCCCTGTGCCCAGATTGACCCATCCACTTTACTGCCTTTCGAGTGAAGAAAATACATGTATATACAAATGCATATTTATATATTAATATTAATATTTGATGGGTCTTAAATAGCTACCTGGAACACTTCCAACTAAAAATGGGACTTGAGAATCTCCTTATAAAGCCAAGCCTGGGCAGACATTCTAAATTAAGTTGATGTTTACAGAGCTGCAGCTGGTTGTTCCCACAGGGAACAGGCTGGTGTGGTGCTGCCGTAACTCATTCTCTGGATGGAAGTCAGAGTATCGTTTACTTTATGAGAACCTCCCATAAGCAGCATTTCTTAGGGACAGAGAAATAAACGTCGCTCCTGGGCTTCGTGGCCCTTTGGGTGAGGGCCAGTGCAGATGTATGTGACAGGTTATGTAGGAAGGGGTTCAGACTGTACTTACATAAGACCCCTGTCAAGCATGTGCTGTTCTTGTGTGTTTTTGGCACACAGTGCAGCAGTGCGTTCCTGTGGTGGGTTGATGCACCTGCCCAGGGCAGTGCCCCACAGCAGGGCCGAGCCAGACTCAGTCGCCTGCCAGGCTCTTGTCTCTGTGTCAGGGCTGCTCACCTGCAGTGTGCAGTCTGCTTTGCTTATGACAGTGGTTCTCAACCTTCCTAATGCCACGACCTTCTAATAGTTCCTGTGGGTCACGACCCACAGATTGAGAAGCGCTGGCTTATGATTTGCTTGTGATTTATTGGTGTAAGTGACAGAAATGAGAGAGGTCACTTTGGTAGGAGGGTGGAGCCCTCAGCCTTGGTGAAGAGCCGCTGTCTCTGGAGTGTGGTCCTTTGGTGCTGACGTGCCTCTGTGCTGGAGCCCACATCACTTTCTGTCTCAGGTGGATATAGCCATGAAAGTTCAGATCAAATGTATTATCTCCAGAATGCGACTAGGAACCATGAGCCCCCCCTCTTTTGCTGATATTTTCCATAGAAATGTGTTTTTAGGTGGCAGGAATCAGCTCATAGTGAGTGCACAGAAAATGTTCACTAATTCACAATAAGAAGTGAACTCTAAACTATAAATCAAGAAAAGCCCTTTATTATTTGGGGAGGTTTTTTACACCGTTTTTATTATCCTCCGCAGCTTCCAAATACCTTTACTATCAAGATCAACTATTTGTTCTGCATATATGAAGAATCTTATTATCCTCCGCAGCTGCTAAATACCTTTGCTATTAAAACCAACTATTTGTTCTGCATATATGAAGAATTAAATTTTCAGCACACATTTATAAAATAAATGGATGTTTTTAAGTCTCCAGAATTAAAAAGAAAAAGTGAGTTTTGCAAGCCGTTTTGTGTATTTGAGTTGAAATGCCCCTGGCTTAGCAGCTGAAACAAGTGTGTCAGGAGCACTTGGACATTTTATTTATGCAAACTTACTGGCCAGAAAGCTTGCTAGGCCAGGGAATGTTCTGACATTCTTTTATGGGACAGCAGCTTTTTGCCTTTGCAAGCAGAATTTCATCTTTATGTCTGGGCTCCACTATACAAAAGACAGTTGCTGTGGTCAGAATGAGCCCCCAAAGTTATGTGCTGGAAACGTGATCCCCAGTACAACGGTGTTGGGAGGTGGGGCCTTTAAGGGGTGATTAGGCTGCGAGGGGATCAATGCTGTATCTGGAGAGTGGGTTCCTGGTAAAGGGTGTGTTCTGCTCCTGCACACTTGTGCACACTTGCCCTTCTGCCTTCTGCCGTGGGTGATGCAGCAGAAATCCCTCAACCTGGGACTTCCCAGCCTCCAGAGCAGTAAGAAATAAACCTGTTTCTTATTACTTACCTAGTTTAGGTATTCTGTTGCAGCAACTCCAAATAGACTAAGAGAATGGCCCTTCTGCCATGTAGGTGGCTTGGCGGTTTTCAGTGTTGCTGTGTGTCCCTCATTATGCCAGGTGCCAGAGACATGGAAAGCCTCTCTGTTTTGGAACTACATTTCCTGGGGGTTTCATGAGCCAGATTGAGGGCAGGAAGAGGGAAGGGGTAGATTTGGTGATAATTTTCAGGAGGAAGAGATAGTGCTGGACTTCAGATAGACTGGGGAGTCTATTTCAACGGGGTAGATTGGTGGTAGTTTTCAGGAGGAAGAGGCAGTGACTCTAGACTTGAGATAGACTGGGGACAGGTGCAGGGCAGTGATGTGGTGGGTGAGGGGAGAAGACTATGCTGAGGGGTTGGGGCTTGTCCTGGGATCTATTGCTTTGTAACCAGCTACCCCAGAACTTAGTGGCTTAAAACAACCATCATGTTAGTGTTTGTCACACAGTGCAGGAGTTCAGGCAGTTCTTCTGTAGGTGGTGTTGGTTGAGGTCCTATGATGGTGGTCAGCTGATGGATGGGCTGGTCTGCAGAGTCTGGGATGGCTTCACTCACGTTTCTGCTACCTTAGCTGGGTGGCTGGAAAGCTGGGCTGAGCTGAGAATGCTGACCAGAGTGCCCATGTGGACCCCTTAGTGTGGTGGCCTGGGTAGCTAGGTTTTTTACATGGCAGATCGGGCTTCCAGGAAACCCAGGCAGAAGTTGCAAGGCTTCTGTGCACCTGGCTTTTAGGAGGTCTCAGAGCATTGCTTCCTGCATGCTGTCTAAGCAGGTCACTAGAGCCAGCCCAGGGTTAGGGAGAGGGAAATTAGATTCCACTTGTCAAGGGGAGAGGAGCCAGCTATCCTTTGGGCACCCCTGGGAGACCTGAAAGCTGGAAGGCTGGGTGGTGTGCTGGGTGGATGACATGTGGCTCAGGTACACTTTCAGATTTAGGGGCCAAGATCAAATGGACTGAATAAGCCAGCTAGTTCTGGAAGTGGAATAATGGGTGTCACATTCTTTTGGGGATTCTTGGCATTGTGAGGAGATGGGAATGTATGTGGGTGCCTAGGGCAAGCCTTTGGGTTGGAGGCATTTGCCTGTTTTGCTTTGACATGTAAACTGTCACCTGTGGAGCTTGGGAACATAGAGGGCTGCAGCACTGCCCAGACTTCCTGCAGCAGCCCCTCTTGAGACATAGGTGCGCAGGCAGTTCTGCAGAGCTCCCCAGGGGACTCTGATGCTCTGCTCGCTTCACACCGAAAACAACTCCAAGGCTTTTCTCCTGTCCTGGCTTTCCCACCATTACTGCTGCAGTTTAGGCCTTTGTTGTTTTCTGTGGCTGCCATAACAAATGACATGAACTTGGTGGCTTACAATGAAAGATGCTTATTCCCTCACAGTTTTAGAGGCTGGAAGTCTGAAATCAGCCATTGGCAGGGCCCTGCTGCCCGGAAGGGGTGGTCCTTGGGTGCCTCTTCCAGTTGCTGGTGGCCCCAGGTGTTTCTGGGCCTGTGGTTGTGTGTCTCTTTTCTCTGCTTCCACGTCCATGTATGTGGTCAGCTTGTCTCCATCCCAGTGACATTTATAAAGACACTTGCTTTGGATATAAGGCCCACCAGTAATCTGTAGTGATCTCATGTCGAGATCCTTAATTACATCTGCAAACTCTTTTTTTCCAGAAGGTCATGCTCACAGGGTCCAGGATTGGGCATATCTCTTTTGGGCCACCATTCAATCCACTCTGCGCCCCCCTGGCTATGATGGCTCTCCTGTCTGACCATCTTGTTACTGGTCTGCTGTCCCCCGCAGTCTTTCCCGCACTGTGCCACCCTCGTCCTACTCCTGTTTCCAATCACGCTAGCCACTGGCTTAGCTCTTGCCCTCAGGTGGAAAGCTGTCCCCCTGATCGGGCTCCAGGCTGGTAGAATCTGGCCCCTGCCCTTCATCCTCCCTGTCCCCTCCTCTTCCTCCTGAACTCCATGCTCTCTGCAGTCCTCCCTACCTGGAGTCTGCTGCCCTGCACCCCCTGTTTAGAGTTCTTGCTGAGATATTAAGGCAATCCAAGCAGTTTCCCCCTGGACGTCATCCCCAATGCCTCTTCCTGTGCTCATGGCTCTTGTGACTTGTGTATTGTGCCACTTGTTTTTGTGCCTTTCTCTCCTCCTTAGTGGGGATCTGAGCACTGTCATTCTAGTGCTTGTCATTATAAATGTCAAATGAGTGACCATGTGACCTAACATAACTAGAAACTTGACACTGGGTTTTCTACTACTACTGTAATTATTTCCAACAGGGTTTTTCATCTAGACATATTAAGTAAGTAGGCAGTTTGTAAGCAGACTGGTTTATTATTTGCTTACCCTGCAATATCTGTACATCTTTGATCAGGCAATTTAAATTAAAATGCTGCTCCAGGTATTAAAGTTGACGTTTCTGATTTTTTCCCCCTACGTATTGATATGGCTTTTGGGTTGTAAGTAGTAGAAAGCAAGCTGAGTTAGCTGAAATGAGAAAGAATTTCACCAGGAAGGGTGAGAGTACTTCTGGGCCGGGAGAGGGTCCTCTTTTCATTGCCTATTGCTGCTGTCTCTGTTCACCTATGTGCTCTTCACTTTTCTGCTTCTTCAGCTGTGTAACAGTGTGACAGCCCTGCAGCTCCTGTTTGCATTTTACAGCACTTGCCACTGACAGAGAATGGATGGCTGTCTCTCAGACCCAGCTTGCTGTTTTTCAGGGTGAGAATGTCATTGAACAGCTTGGGCCAGGGTCAGCCTCTGGCCAATCAGCTGCAGAGTGGTAGGGAGGAGGTCGGCATGGCCACTACATGCAGACATGGTGCGGGGACTCACCTTTGAGGGTTATAGAGTAATTCCAGAAAAGGCCACACAGCTGTGTATGGTAGCTAAGGAGGGTGTGCCACAGGCTGCTAGCACCTCTTGACCAAGCTTGAGGGTTGTTGGGGGGGGGGGGGGGCGGAGCATAGCACAGAGTCCAGCCAGGTGAAACTCCGGTAGGAAAGTGCCAGATTCCTACTGACAGCCTCCAGTCTATCGCAGTGGAAATGTTCCTTGATTTTTCCTTTAGTATAGAATGTACAGCTTGATTTCAGTGTGTGGAAATATATTAAAACAAAGTGGGATTATAATGGTTGTTGACTCATGGATACTGTACAGTGGTATCACAGATATATTTAAGAAAATTATGTACATTATTTTGATCCTACATGAGAAGAAGAGAGGAATAATATTTGAAATTCTTTTTAGTCTAGAGACTTTTTTTTAATATAGCTGACATTCTTTGGTGATGGAAATAGAGATTCAAAATCCAGTGGGAATAATGTCCAATGAGGATCTAAAGCCATTGTCAGAGTGTGGTTGCTATGCTTGACTTGTGAAGCAGACACACCCAGCCCCCGGTTCCAGCTTCTGCTCTTATCCCTCTGGGCTCACACCCCACACCTTTCTCCTACAATTCTCTTCTCTCTGGGGTAGCTGGAGAAACCGGGAAGTCCAGGGGTCTGCAGACAAGACAGATAGGATGGGCACAGCTACTGGTCTTGCTGTCCCTGACTTGCTGTCTCCCTCTGAGTGAGCCTTGGGCAGACCTATTTATCCACATAAATTTTAGATGATTCCCTTCCCTTCTAGTTTTTTTCTTGAAAAGAGCTTCTGCCAGGTAGAAGCAGAGAGCAGTTGTGTCAGGGTGATGGTGTGGGACAGCAGCAGACCACACTGGGGAGAAGAGCTAGGAAACTCAGCTGGAAGTGGAAATGCTAACTGCAGCCCTGGATCTGTTGCGCACTGGTGTTAGCTGAATACAAGAAATCTGCTTAAGGACATCATATGTTTTCTAGATGAGTTTTTGTGGATTAAAACTTAAATATATATATTTTTACAAGCTGATTTTTGCTAACAAAAAGTATTTAATTTCTGCAAGCTATCTCTGGCTAACCCAACAATACAGGGTTCAGATAGAAATGGGGATGACTGTAGAGAATTGAGAACTTTTAAGAAAACAAGTAATTAAACTTTCTCTTCTTACAAATACAGATCCTACAGCCAGCGTTAACATGATTTAAAAGTGAGAGATGAGGTTTAACTAGTACGCTGTTTTCTAACTAGTTCATTTAAAATGTTTCTGGGGTGTTTTTCTAAAGCCCGTTAGGACGTGCTACCCACGCTGAGCCAGTGCTGCGGTGGCCATGCTTGTTCACTGCCTGGTAGGTCCGACTGTGTGGACCGGAGACCTGCCCTGTGTACCCCTCGCACTCTTGGCCCGGATTTCACCGCGGCTCTGGTGGGCTTTGTAGCTCTTCTGTGGGAGTTGGTGGGCATTGCTGATGCCATTCCTGTTTTCTCCCTGCTCCTCTCACTTTTATGCTTGGACCTTGCATAGTCTGCCACTAACTAAGCTCTTTCTTTCACCCCTTTCTAGGTACAATGGGGCTTTACCCAATGGCGACAGAGGGCGGAGGAAAAGCAGGTTCGCGCTCTACACGCGGCCCAAGGCCAATGGTGTCAAGCCCAGCACCGTGCACGTGCTCTCCACGCCCCAGGCCTCCAAGGTAGGGCACTCTGGGGGCCTGCCCGCCGGTTGGGGAGGGGGCTGCCCAGCTGGGGACCGGTGGCCCTGTGGGTGACAGCTGTGCTGGGGACAACGCCTGGACCCAGAAGCTTCCTGCACGGCCACTCACCCCAAAGAGCCATCTAGGGACTCAGGGGTGTCTCTCTGGACATGGGGTTTCTCCCCTTCCTGGTACATGTGCAGGAGTGGGACATGCTCTGTTGTGAGCCCTGTTTCCCAATGCCGACCAGCGGGGGCTATCCAGTGTGCAATGGCTGCCACGGAGATGCTGCTGTTCTTTATACTTAGGAGTTTTCTTGGTGTCTTGGCTTAAACCCCAGGAAGATTTGTTATTTTCCTTCTTTTGAGTGTAGTAGGTATTTTCACTTAATCTGCATGTGTGTGGAACTAAATTTGTGTGATTATTAGAAAGATTGTAAGTTAACAGACCTAAGTGACATAAATCAATATACATATTATCGTAAGTTTGAAGTCGATAAAATGCTACATTAAAAAAAGAATTATTGGGCAGCACCTGTGGCTCAGTGAGTAGGGTGCCAGCCCTGGCCAAACTGCAACAAAAAATAGCTGGGTGTTGTGGCAGGTACCTGTAGTCCCAGCTACTCGGGAGGCTGAGGCAAGAGAATCCCCTAAGCCCAGGAGTTCGAGGTTGCTGTGAGCTGTAACTACACGGCACTCTACCGAGGGCGATAGAGTGAGACTGTCTCAAAAAAAAAAGGAGGATTATTTGTTTTTAGATATATAAGTTGAGAAATATGTGTTTCCACTCTGGTTGATATAAGGTACATATTGCATTTGTTACACTTTTTCTTAACTAAAATTCTTTTTTCTCTTAACAGTTTTTTTATTAAATTGTAACTGCATTTATGGGGTACAATGTGCTGATTTAATATACACTGTGGAATGCTTACATCAAACTGGTTAACATAGCTTTCATCTCACTTATTGTATTAAGACATTTATACTCTTAATAGATTTGACATGTACCCTTGTAACATGCATCATAGGTGAGGTCCCACCAAATACCCTCCAGCTGGCCTCTTCCTTCCCCTCTCATTGCCTCCCCTCCCCCTCCTCTTCCCTTCTTCATCCTGGGCTATTGTTGTGTTTTATCATTCATATGAAAGTGTGGGCGATTATATATTGGTTTCATAATAGTACTGAGTACATTGGATACTTTTTCTTCCATTCTTGAGATACAATACTAAGAAGAATATGTTTCAGCCCCATCCATGTAAACATAAAAGAGATAAGTCTCCATCTTTTTTAAAACTGCATAATATTCTTTGGTATACATATACCGCTGTTTGTTAATCCATTCGTGGGTCAATGGGCACTTGGGCTTCTTCCATGACTTGGCAATTATGAATTGGGCTGCAATAAACATTGCAAATATCTTTGTTGTAAAATGATTTTTGGTCTTCTGGATATATACCTAGTAGAGGAATTGCAGGAGAATGGCAGGTCTACTTTTAGGTCCCTGAGTGTTCTCCAAACTTCTTTCTAAAAGGAACATATTTAGCTTGCATTCTTACCAGCAGTGCAGAAGTGTTCCCTTTTCTACACATCCACACCAACATCTGTAGTTTTGGGATTTTGTTATGTGGTACTCTTAACTAGAGTTAGATGGTATCCCAAGGTGGTTTTGATTTACGTTTGTCTGAGGATTAAAGATGATGAGCATTTTTTCATGTGTCTGTAGGCCATACACTTGACTTATTCAGAGGAGTTTCTGTTCAGGTCCCTTGCCCACAATGAAATGGGATCACTTGTTCTTTTCTTATTAATTCGTTCAAGTTCTCTGTGGATTATAGTTATCAAACCTTTGTCAAAAACATAACCTGAAAATATCTTCTTTCGTACTGAGGGCTGTCTACTTGCTTTAATTACTGTATTCTTGGCTGTGCAGAAGCTTTTTAGTTTGATCCGATCCCAGTAATATATTTTCGGTGTGGCTTCAATTGCCTGGGGGGTCATCCTCATAAAATATTCTCTCAGGCCAGTTTCTTCAAGTGTTTCCCTTGCACTCTCTCGAAGTATCTTTATAGTTTCATGTCTTAAGTTTAAATCTTTAGTCGAGTGAGAATCAATTTTTAGTAATGGTGAAAGTGTGGTGGGTCCAGTTTCAGTCTTCTACAAGTCGCCAGCCAGTTCACCCAGCACCATTTGTTAAATAGGGAGCCTTTCTCCCACTGAATGTTTTTGATAGGCTTATCAAAGATTGAATGACGATAAGTACCGGGGTTCATCTCTTGGTTCTCTATTCTGTTGCATACATCTACCTCTCTGTTTTTGTGTCAGTACCATGCTGTTTTGATCACAATAGATTTATAGTATAACCTGAAGTCTGGTAGCATGATTCCTCCTGATTTGTTTTTTTTTCCTGAGTAATGTATTGGCTATTCAAGATTTTTTCTGATTCCGTATAAAATGAAGTACTATTTTTTCCAGATCTTTAAAGTATGACAGTGGTGCTTTAATGGGGATTGCATTAAATCTGTAGATTGCTTTGGGTAGTATGGACATTTTAACAATGTTGATTCTTCCCAACCATGAGCATGGTATATTTTTCCACTTGTTAATGTCTTTGGCTATTTCTTTTCTTAGAGTTTCATAGTTCTCTTTGTAAAGATCTTTCATGCCCTTTGTTAGGTAAATTCCCAAATTTTTCATTTTCTTTGGCACTAAAAGGAATAGAGTCCTTGGCTGATTTTTCAGCTTGACTATTAATTGGTATATATAAAAGCTACTGATTGTGAATACTGATTTTGTATCCTGAGATGCTGCTGTATTTCTTGATCACTTCTAAGAGTTTTATCGTTGAGTCCCTGGGGTTTTCCAGGTATAAAATCATATCATCTGCAAAGATTGAACGTTTGATCTCCTCTGCCCCTATTTGGATACCCTCGATCACTTTCTCTTGCCAGATTGCAATGGCTAAGACTTCCATTACAGTGTTAAAAAGCCGTGGAGATAGTGGTAACCTTGTCTGGTTCCTGATCTGAGTGGAAATGTTTTCAATTTTATACCATTCAATATGTATGATACTGACTGTGGGTTTGCTGTCGATGGCCTCTATCATTTTAAGAAATGTCCCTTCTATACTTATTTTCTTAAGTGTTCTGATCATGAAAGGATGCTTCTATTATCAAAAGCTTTTTCTGCATCAACTGAGAGAATCACATGGTCTTTTCTGTTTTTTTTTTTTTTTTTAATGTGGCTATTGTGTTTATAGATTTACATGTGTTGGACCAACCTTGAGACCCTGGGTCAAACCAACATGGTCATGGTGTATAACGTGTTTGATGTTTTGCTGGATTCCGTTTGTTAGGATCTTATTAAAGAATTTTGCGTCTATATTAATTACAGAAATTGGTCTATATTTTTCTTTCCTTCCTGGGTCTTTTCCTGGTTTGGGGATCTGGGTGACATTTGCTTCATAGAATGTTAGGGAGAATTTTTCTTCTTTTTCTATGTTTTGGAAAAGGTTACGTAATATGGGTACAAGTTCCTCTTTAAAGGTTTGGTAGAATTCTGAAGTGAAACCATTTGGCCCTGGATTCTTCTTTTTTGAGAGATTTTGTATAGTTGATTCTATTTCAGTACTTGATACAGGTGTATTCAACATTTCCAGTTATTTCTGGCTGAGTCTAGGAGGGTGGCGTGTTTCCAGGTTATTAGACTATTTCCTCCAGATTTTCCTATTTCTGAGAAGAGTGTTTTTGGTAATAATCATTAAGTATTTTTTGAATTTCTGATGTGTCTGTTATTATTTCGTCTTTATCATTTCTGATTGATGGTATTAGGGATTTTACTTTTCTGTTTCTGGTTAGGTTAGCCATAGGTTTATCAGTTTTGTTAATCTTTTCAAAAAACCAACTTTTTCATTCATTGATCTTTTGAATAATTCTTTTGTTTTAAATTTCATTTAATTCTGCTCTAATTTTGGTTATTTCTTTTCTTCTGTTGGGTTTGGGGTTGGAATGTTCTTCCTTTTCCTGTTGTTGAAGATGTCCCAATAAGTTGAGTTCCTCTCTTTCTATTCTCTTGAGGAAGGTTTGCAATGCTATATAAATTTCCCTCTTAGCACTGCCTTTGCAGTATCCCATAGGTTCTGATAACTTGTGTCTTCATTGTTGTTTTGTTCCAAAAATTTGGTAATTTCCTTCTTAATCTCTTCTGTGACCCAGCTCTCATTCAGCATAAGGTAATCTAGCTTCCAAGACTTTGTATGGGTTTGAAGATTCCTATTGTTGTTGAGTTCAACTTTAATTCCATGATGGTCTGAGAAAATGCAAGACATAATTTCTATTCTTTTAAATTTGCTGAGGTGAGACTTTTGACCTAAGATGTGATCAATTTTGGAGGATGTTCCATGGGCTGATGAGAAGAATGTGTATTCAGTTTTATTAGGATGAAATGTTCTGTAGATGTCAGTTGTTCTATCATCAGGTTCATGTCCAAAATATCTTTACTTGTTTTAATCTTGGAGTATCTATTCAACACTGCCAAAGGGGTGTTAAAATCTCTAACTATTATGATTCTGGAAGATATCAAATTTTTCATGTCTATTAGGGTCTCCTTTATGAATTGAGAGGCATTCTAGTTGGGTGCATAAAGGTTAATAATTGAAATCTCTTCATGTTCGGTGTTTTCCTTGACAAATATGAAGTGACCATCATTATCTTTCCTTACCGTTGCTGGTTTAAAGCCTATTGTATCTTTGTATAGAATTGCAATGCCTGCTTTTTTCTGATTTCTATTGTCCTGAATTATAGATGTCCATCCTTCACTTTGAGTTAATTTTTATCCTTTAAGGCAGCAGTTCTCGACCCACAGGAACTGTATTAAAGGGTTGTGGCATTAAGAATGTTGAGAACCACTGCTTTAAGGTAAGGTGAAATTCTTGTATGCAACAGATGTCTGGTCTGAGTTTATGTATCCAGTCAACCAACCTATGCCTCTTTAGAGGACAGTTTAAGTCATTCACATTAATTGAGAGAATTGAGAAGTGTGGTAGTGTTTTGGGTGTCATGTTTTTCACCTGTTTCGTGTATGTAGTCCTTAGCCTACTGTGGAAGTTAGGTTTTGTTCAAAAGTTTCTGGGTGAGTTTACTTTGGCCATGGAACAGTCTGCTGGTTGTTATGGAGGATAGGACTGAGAATATCTTAGAGAGCTGGTTTAGCCATGGCAAATTTCTTCAACATCTGTATGTCATTAAAGTATTTGATTTCTCCATCATAGGTGAAGCTTAGTTTAGCTGGGTATTGGATCCTGGGATGAAAGTTATTTTGTTTTAGGAGATTGAATGTTGAAGCCCAGCTTCTGGCTTGGAAAGTTTCAGCTGAGAGTTTGGCAGTCATTCTGATATTTCTCCCTTTGTATGTAATGCATTTCTTACATCTGGTTGCTTGCAGAATTTCCTCCTTTGTTTTAACTTTCTGGAAGTTAATTACAGTGTGCCTAGGAGATGCTTTATTTGGATTGAGTTGTGCTGGGGTTCTGAAACTATCTGCTGTCTGAATTTCAGTATCCCTTGCAATGCTTGGGAAATTCTCTTACAAAATCTCTTGGAGTAAAGTTAGGATTATTCTCTTCTCCTTCAGGAATTCCTATAAGATGAATGATCGATCTTTTGGAGTGGTCCCACAACTCTCAGGGAAAGATCAGTTTTTGCTCTCCATCTGTCTGCCGCTTTGAACATTTGGGCATGTTCAAAAGCTTTGTCTTCGATTTCCGAAATCCTTTCTTCTCCCTGCTCTGTTATATTACTAAGGGATTCTACTGAATTTCAGAGCTCCTCGAATAATGTCCTGAGTTCTCCTATCTGCTTTCTCATTATGTCCATATCCTTGGTAAATTTGTCTTTGAATTCATTTACTTCTTGAGACAACTTTTGTACAACTTTTTAGATTTCAGTATCCATCTTTTCCCCCAGTTTATTCATTCTATTTGCCATCCATATTCTGAATTCTGTTTCTGACATTTTGGCCATTTGTCTGTGAATGGCATCTTCTGACGTATCCCTTTTATCATTCCTTGGGGGAATTGATTTGCTCTGATTATTCATGTTGCCAGAGGTTCCGCCCCATGCTTAATTTCTGTAGTTTGGGTATAAAAACTAGAAAAGTGTGGTTGTATTGGAGGGTTCTAAGGAATGTAGTTAATTAGCCCTTTACCAAAGAGCAGGGATTAGTGATTGTGGCTTTTTCCTTACAGCTTTACAAAAGTTCCTTTCAGACCTAAAGCTAGAGTCTGTGAGAACCAAATTGTTGTGATAGGGCTAGCTGGCTCTGTCTTGTAGTCAGCCAACCACTGTCCAATCCAATTGAATCACAAGATAAGGATACAGTCAGAGCTAGGGGGATATACAGGAAACTGAGATCTCCCTCCCCCACCCCAAGCAACTACTAAATGAGGAGTCAGTCCCTCCCAGTTCAATACAACCTCGGTTCAACCTTGGAGGCTCCCTGGGTCAGTAGTTCCAAAAGCAATCTTCCCAGGCAGTGCGAAACACTGCTCAACTGTGAGAGTTTGATCAGTGACCAGCAACCTGGCAATAGGATTCCACCAGCAGCTCGAACCCAGAAACCCAAGATGTTGGAGTTTGGCTCTCTCTGATGTCAAGGTTCGCTATGGCCAAGAGGCCAGAGGAATTGATGCCTCCTTCCTGCCCTATGCCGTAGCCTTACCCTGCCACTGGTAGCCCCCCAGGGCTGTTGTCTGGCTTCCTTCAGTGGGAGGAAGTGACAGAGATAGGGGCCTGCCTAAGACAAGGAAGATCAATGCCTCCTCTGGAATAATCTGCCATCAGAGCAACTTCTTGGGTCTGAAGTCTGGCTCCCTGGCTCCCTCTAGTGTTCAACAGCTTCTCCACCCCAGGCTAGTGCTGCAGTGTCTCTGTCCCTGCTGAACTCTGTGGTGGGCTGGGTGAAATTAGAGCTCAGAGAGAGTGTGTCTCTGTCCCAGCCCCACCCTGTGGTGGTGCCTCCACTGCGCGAATTCTAGTGGTGTTTGTGACTCTGTCCTGGCTATGCTCCACTGTGGGCTAGGCATATTATGAGTCAACAGAAGCTGTGAATCTGTGCTGTCATTGTACACACATTCTAGTCTCAGTCCCAGCCATACCCTACCCCGACGGGTACCACCACAAGCATACCCCTAGTTCACAGACCCTGTGTTTTTGTCCCAGTTCTGCTCCATCCGTAGCTGCCCCTGGGGTAAAGGCCCGGCTCCCTCTGTTTGCCAAGGGAAACGGAAAATACAACTGGAGGTGTGAGTCCTGTTGCCACCCCTGCTGCTGCTGTGCTGCCGTGGGCCACATTACTCCCTCTCTTGCTCGACTCCCTCTCCTCCCACTCTACGCCTGTGCAGCTGTTTCAGCACAGACTTACAGCAGCCCACACCATGCCCATACCTCTCGAGCAATTGTTCAAGAATCTGGACTCACAGGGGACAGGCTTCCCAACCACAGGGTGGGTGTAGAGGGGTGGGCTGGGAGTTCAGAATTGCAGGTATATGATATGTTCAGTTTTATGCCAGGCAGGAGAATGCGTAGGCTCACAAGTGGAATCTCTCTGGGGAAGGAGATCTGAGTTTTGTGGTTCTCTCCCATGGGATATTAAAAAGATATAAAAAGAAACCCGAACTCTGCTTGTTTGTAGAAAGTTCAAACTGTTCTCATGGGGGAGGGGACTCACAGCTGCTTGCTGATGGGTTATGTACCTATAATTTGTTTCTTTGGAGTGGCAGCTCGCCTCTGTGGGTAATGTGCATTCCTCAATCTTCTCTCCTAGCTTGACAGCCCAAAATAAAAGTTCTGCTGTGTGGAGGGTGAAAAAAAAAAAAAAAGCATCCTGTAAGCCAGGAGTCATCAAACTTTTTAAACAGGGGGCCAGTTCACTGTCCCTCAGACTGTTGGAGGGCTGGACTGCAGGCCCCAGGACGAGTCAGCTGCTAAGCAGGACAGGCAGCGGTGGACCAGATAAATGTCCTAGGCGGGCTGCATGTGGCCTGCAGGCTATAGTTTGAGGACACCTGCTGTAAGCCATCAGCTTTCCTGAGGAACTTCTGTCTTTTATCTCTTCTTTGGAGGGGAACCTCTGTGGGAAGCTGGTTCTAGTTGGCCATCTTGCCCCCTCCCCCTATGTATTCAGTTTTATTAGGATGAAATGTTCTGTGGGTGTCTGTCAAGTTTAAGTCCAATATTTCTTTGTTTAGTTTATTCTTGGAGGATCTATCCAAAACTGCCAAAGGGATGTTAGACTCTCCATCTATTATAGTGCAGGAAGATATCAAATTGTTCATTGTCTGTTAGGGTTTCCTTTATAAATTGAGGAGCATTCTGCTTGGGCACCTAAATGTTAATAATTGAAACCTGTTCATGTTGAGTGTTTCCCTTGACAAATATAAAGTGACCATCCTTATCTTTCCTTACCTTAGTTAGTTTAAAGCCTATTGTATCTGTGAATAAAATTGTAACCCCTGATTTTTTTCTGATTTCCATTTGCTTGAATCACAGATGTCCATCCCTTCACCATCAGTCTATTTTTATCCTTTAAGGTAAGGTGAGATTTTTGTATGCAGCAGATATCAGCCTCAGTTTTTGTTTCCAATCAGTTGACCTGTGCCTCTTTAAAGGACAATTTAAGCCATTCACATTAATTGAGATTACTGGTAAGCATCGCAGTGTTTTGGTTGTTATGGTTTTCAAGTGTCCAGTGGATATTTTTAATCCTTTCACCATTATGAATGTTAGGTTTTGTTGAAGGTTTTCTGAGTGAGTTTATTTTGGTGGTAGACCATTAAGCTGATCATTATGGAGAATGGAGAGCTGGTTTACTTACGGGAAATTTCTTCAACATGTGTAAGTCAGTAAAGTGTTTGATTTCTCCATCACAAATGAAACTCAGTTTAGCTACAGACAGGATCCTTGGCTGAAAGTTGTTTGTTTTAGGAGATTAAAGGTTGATGACCATCTTCTTTTGTCTTGAAAAGTTTCAGCTAAGAGATCTGCAGGCATTCTAATATTTTCCCCTTATAGGTTATGATTTCCTTACGTCTGGCTGCTTGCAGAATTTTCTCCTTCATATTACCTTCAGCAAAGTTAATTACAATGTACAATCCAAATAAAGATATTTTATTTGGATTGAGTCATGCTGGGATTCTGAAACTGTCTGCTATCTGAATTTCTGTATCTCTTGCGATGTTTGGGAACTTCTCCTCCATTATATCTTGAAGTAGAACATCAGTGCCTTTAGGATCATCTTCTTCTCCTTCAGGACTTCCTAAAAGGCAGTGGTTCTCAACCTTCCTAATGCTGCAGCCCTTTAATACAGTTCCTGTGGGTCACAACCCACAGGTTGAGAACTGCTGCTATAAGGTGAATGTTTGCTCTTTTGGAGTGATCCCACGACTCTGTCAGGGAGTGATCCATTTTTGCTCTCCATTTCTCTGCCTTTTTGAGGATTTGGGAGTGTTGAAAAGCTTTGTCTTCAACACCAGAGATCCTTTCTTCTGCCTGCTCAACTCTATTACTGAGGGATTCTACTGTATTTCTCATTTCTTTGAGATTTGCAATTTCTTTCCTCATTGTATCTAAATCCATGGAGATTTTGTCTTCGAATTCACTGATTTCTTGAGATAGCTTTTGAACTATTCTTTGAAGTACTAATTCCAACTTTACTTCCATTCTATTAATCTTATTTGCCATCCATATTCTGAACTCTTATTTCTGATGTTTCAGCCATTTGTTTATGAATGGCATCTTCTGTTGTATCGTCTTTGTCATTCCTTGGGGAAGTTGATCTACTCTGATTATTCATGTTGTCAGAGTTTTTCCACTGGTTCTTTCCCATGATTATTTTTCACAGTTTGACTAGAGAAGCTGATAAGGTGTGAAATTGGATTGAGGGCTCTTGGAGTTGTAGTCAACTAGCCATTTACCAAAGAGCTGGGACTAGTGACTGCGGCTTTTCCCCTACAGCTTTACAAAAGTCCCTTTCAGTCCTGCAGCCTGAGACTCTAGGGACCTGCTTGTTGTGATACGGCTAGGTGGCTCTGTCTTGTATTCAGCCAGCCTCTATCCAATCCTGGTGAATCAGTAGCTTTGGGCTGAAATCTCAGCTGGGGAGAAATACAAGAAACTAAGACACCTTGCCTCTCACAGGCAACAACTAGAAGAGGAGAATTAGTCCCTCCCACTACAACACAACCAGGGCTCAAGCTTGGAGGGTGCCTGGGTGGCTGGCCCAGGTCAAGAGTTCCAAACCAGTTGCCCTGGGCAGCATCATCGCTGTTCAAGTGGGAGAGTACAAAAGGTCTCCAGTAGCCAGACAGCAGGGCTCTACTGGCAACCTAAGTATCATTTTCTCTGGTGCTCCATGGAGTCAGAAATGCCCACCCAGCAAAAGAGTTAGTCCAGGGGATGGTGCCTCCTTCTCCACCTTGCACCTCCACCACACCCAGTCACTGGTAACTCCATGGGCTGTGGCCCAGGTCCCTCCAGTTAGCTAATGTGCCAGGGATTTGCGCCTGCCAGAGTCAAAGGGGAATCAGTGCCTCCTCGGCCAGGCAGCTGCACTCTGCCGCCTGCAGGCAAGGGGAGCTGAGGCCTGACTCCCTCTGGTGCACATTGGAAACTGGGAAATGTACCACCTGAGTCTGTTCCAAGCCAGGGGTTAACGTTGCAGCGTGTGATTCTCTCCCTCAGAGACCGCGCCTCTGCCCCAGCCACAATCCTCCTCTGGTACCCCTGCAGGGCAAGGACTGGGTCCCCCGGTGGTCCAAAGAATTCGTATGGAGTCTCTTCCAAATTTGACCCCACGCATCTAGGTGCCCACCTCAGATGCCACAGACAGGGGTGCTGCTGCAGTTGGAGGTGCTGCCACGTGGGTCCCAGCGCTACACACTGCGCTGGGCCAGTTCCCCTCCCCTTGCGTCTCTCCACTCCTCAAGTCACAGTTTCAGTGCAGCTGTGTGGAGGCCCATGCAATGGCCAGCCCTAGCAAGGAACTGCCAGACACTCCATGCTCTGTAGGGGTAGGCTTCCAGACTGCCAGGAGAGGGGGGAAGGGTAGACTAGGAGTTCAGAAAGGCAGGGAAAATATTTGTTCCCTGCTGGACAAGAGATTGCCCCAGCTTACAGCGGGATCTCTCTGGAGAAGGAGTCCTGGCCTACAGTGGCTCTCGCCCCTGCAGTGAAAGTAGAGGTCTTCTATTCACTGCTCGCTTGTAGAGAGCACACAGTGAGCTGCTCTCTTGGGGGAGGAGACGGACTCTCGTCCTCTTTGGGATGGGTTTTGTGCCTGAAATTTGCTTCTTTAGAGTCACAGCTTGCCTCAGCAGGGATGACGTGCACTTAACAATCCTCTCTCTCAGCTCAGCTTCTGAGCTTCAGCTTTTTTGGGTTCATTCTGGCCATTATCTCTCCCTCTGGACGGGAGCTTCTGTTGAAAGCTGGCTCTAGTCGATCATCTTACCTTGCCCCCTCCCCCCAACTAAAATTCTTTAATGTGCAATATAGTTTCTTTTGCTAGGGACTAGTTATGTTTACCTTGAGCACTTCATATGGCACTAGTGGCTGTTCATCTATATACACATCTCACGTTTTGACCATCTGGGAAAAAATAAGAGTCTTGATTCCCCTTTTTACTGAAAAACCATTTTCAAAGAAAAAGGAATAGTTTCACGGAAGTACTTGAGGTAGTTATGCCCAGTGTTAACAACACAGATGACTTTTGTTAATGTTTTTATTTAAAAAGCTCTCATTGAAGCAATGCCAGGGGAAGAATTTGTTAGATGTGTCAGTTAAGATCATCTTGCATTGATGAGGGAATGAGTAGATAGGAAAATATCAAACAAAGAAACAGGAAAGATGAGAGTTTAGTGCAGAAGCCAAAGCTGGCTGAGAAAGAGAAATAAACTAAAATTTTTAGGAGAAAAGGACATTTTATAAGGAAAACAAAGGAGATCCAGCTTCACAAAGATTCTGAGGAAAGAGGGAGGTAAAAGAGCAACAAACTTTTGGGAGGTCAAGAAACTATGAGAAATGTTTTCTGACAGTATTTGGTGAAGGAAACCCAAACAAATGTTTTTAAGCATGTGATGGGGTGCCAAAAATGTCTGGTATCATGCGTGCATATGTGACCCTTATAATTTTATTTGTTGACATTTCTTGGCTTTCCATCCTCTTTTTTTTAATCTTAATATTTACAATGGCTTATATATAAAACCTTTATAGAACTCTTGCATTAATTACTCAGACTTCATGTTGTGACAGAATGTGAAAATTTGGAACTATTGAGTGATAAATGGCTCTTATTCTTCCCCTCTCATTTTATTAGCCTTTTATGTTTTACCTTTTAACTTAGATTTTATTTCAGATTATTATGATAATAAATTTTTTGGTGTTTGTCCATCTAAATGTGTGTTTAAAAGTATTCCTCGCAGTAGCAAGGGTAGGGCAAACTGGGTTTAGGTCTTGACCCTCTTATAAACTGGGAAGAATATTCATAAGCTGATCAAGTTGGCTGCACATGGGGGCCGTGTTGAATCAGATAAGATACTTTGGTTATAAAGAACAGAAATTATTCTGGCTACAAAAAATAAGACAAAAATGGAAAGGTTATATGGTATAAGGCAGGAGTAGCTCTCAGAAAAGAGCTGAGTAGCCAGCTTGTGTGAGGGGCACACCCAGCTTCAGTGGGTGCAAACTTGGGTGTTCTCTTGGGCCTTGCAAAGTGACTTCACTCCAGCCATCTTCTGTCTCTCTTAAAGGTTTTTAATTTGAGAAGAGAGAATCTGATAGGCCTAGCAGGGCTGCTCAGCTGTGAGGGGAGGGTGTGTTTGTTGTGAGCCAGCCTCACCGTGGGTTGCCTTTCCCTGCTTTATCTCTTTCATCTTGGTCCTTGTGCCTTGAGGGCTGGTGCACATGGACTGCATTGCTCAGTGATGGCTTGAACGTTGTAGTCTCCTGGCCTTTACCCACTCCTGCTGACTTTGAGCACATCGCCCCTTTTGCTTTGGAGCCCCCAGTTATAAAGAGAACTCACACATGCAGCCTTGTCTGCAAACTCTGCTCTCACTGCCTGGCCTTAACAGAATCTGATTGAAACCACGCACTCTTTTTACTCCTTTCCTCTCTTCCAGTTTGTTGAACTAGAACTGACTTTGTTGTACAGCTTTCATCCTATCTCCTCTTTTCATACTCTTTACACTACCTCTTCCTCACCTCCTGTGGACCTTTGTTTCAGAGACTCAGTGCCCAGCCCTGTGCTTTCTCCCCGAGCTCTGGAGCATTTCTGGTTCATAGTACTTTAGTTCTTTCTATATCAGAAAGCATCATTTCAGTTTCATTTCTCTCACTGATGCATGGGCATTATGGAACTTTCGAGATACACAAAAATCAAGAAACATACAATCCCCACAGATGGAAACAAATGAAGCCCTCCGAGCAGTACCAATAAACCGAGCAAGTGGACACTTGCTGGTAAGTCCCAAAGGAAGCTGTTGACTGTGATTCTTGGAGGTGAAACAGTGGACCATAACACAGTCTGTCTCAAAACTTTCATAGTGACCTGTGTATGGGGTACTTTTCACTCTGTTGGCATTGGACCATGACTATAGTCCCCAGTCCGTCCTCCTCATCTGTGTACTTTCTGTCTCCTCTCTCTAGGACCTCCTGCCTTCTGTCCTTACTTTCCGTGGTCACTGGCCCACTCAGCTTCTCCGGGTCTGTCTGGATGGCACTCAGAGTCTGTCTCTGGGGCCTTTGGCAGCCCCTCCTCCAGAGGCTGTGCTCCGGCCCTTCCCTGACTCTGGCACATCTTTTCTTTTGTTTTCTGAATTGCTTACTCTGAGTCTCTTCAGAATGCTGATGTATGGCCTGAATCAGCAGGGATTTGTCTGCCTTCAAGTGTTTGATTTTTGCAGTATTGGTAATGAATGGTTCATCTTAGATTGGAGCTATGAAAGTGAGACCTGCCTTTGGCTGTGTCATGTCTTCCTGTGGCCAGTTACTCCCTCTCCCCACAGTCTGGGGATGGCTTTTTGCTAGTTGTAGTGGCAGCTGGGATGCAGGCCTCTTAGCCTCCCCTATATGCCAATATCCAAGCTAAGCCAGGTGAGGGTGACGAGCCTGTGCTCTATTTGCATAATGTTGATTTATGTACATATTTGCTCTCTTTGATTATGGAATGTGTTTTAAAAGACATCAGAGTCCTGTTTTACTTTTGGCTGTTCTGTTATATAGGCAAAACTCCTTCAGCAGTTCATTTGCCCATTCACTTATTCAACAAATACTTACCTAGTGCCTTCTGTGGTCAGGCATCCTGCCAGGTGCTGAGCACACGCTGCAAACACACATGTCGTCACATGAGCCGGTTGTCTGGTCAGTGGACAGGCAGCAGAGTGTGGCAGGAGGGAGTGTGGAGCTCACAAGCTGACAAGGGCATCTGAGGAAGTGGCATGAGCCTGTGAGCTGAAAGGGACATGGGTGGGGGGGCGGTGTGGAGCAGCAGAGCAGAGAGATTGGGAGCCTCAGGGGCCTGGGTGGAAAATTTAGATTTTCATCTGCAGGGAAATATTAAACATGCTAAGGAATGGGAACGGCATAATACAACTGAGAATGTAAGTCAATTTATGTGTGTTCGTTTACTTGCTACCATGAGGGGCAACTCTCTGTTATTATTAAACAGTAAATAGTGTGACAGTGGTGGAGGCAGTGATGGTACCTGTCTGGGGCCTGATTGGGGGATGTTTTGCTACCTTAAGGTAGCACTGTTATGGAAACAAACCCTTAATGGTTTTCCCTTCTTAGATGATGCTTTATTGAAATTTCCTTTTTTAGGTATTTTTGCTTTTAAGAAATAACTAAAAATCACTTTGTCCAGTTGGCATACTGCAGAATGGAAAATATTGGTCTTTGAGTGATAGCTTGGAGAAAATTAGAGCCATTTATTGTTGCTGCCACAGCCAGGGCTGCAGCTTGGTCCATGTGCTGGTGTGGCCCTTCTGGTTAGCACAGCACTGATGCTCGTTTTTATCAACTGGTGAGTGGTACCATAGTAACCGTGAGCAGTACTAAGACTAAGAACGCAGTTCTCCATGTGAACTGTTCAACCCATGCTGCCTTCATAGGGAGTAGTGGGGTCCGCCTTGGAGCGCTCACTGTCTCTTGCCCCCGTGTCTGGGTGGCAGAGCCCTTTCTCCACAGCACACTCATGATGAAGCTGGGGCCATCTGTGTTTTATGAGAACCATCAGTTTATCGTTATCTTCAGACTCTCTAATTACTGTTGAAACAGATCTTTGGTTTCTTTCATTACTATTGCATTATCCTTCTTGAGTTAGTATGTGGTGTTTATAAGTTTAAGAATTAATTTAATGAAGTATTTTATTATAAGTGAAGAAACAACAAAGTTGGATAAGTTTTCTCCTTTTAAATATAATGTGAATATTCTGACTCTGAAAGAGAAGAAAAAAATAAAAGTAGTAAAATGCAGCCAAGAATATCACTTGATACTATGTGGGAATACAAACCTAAAACAAATGACTTCTGTGTCTAGAATGAAAAACAATTCTACAAAAAATACAAACATGAGTCATTTTCAAAAAAAATAATTGAAATAACAAATTCCAAAAACATTTTATTAAAGAGTTTTGACAAAGCAAAGAGAAAAAAAATTATGAAATATCAATACAATATATTACACAGTTTAAAATAATTATATGATATGAAATATTTATTAGGACTTTAAAAATTATTTTTATATGATTGTATCATGACATTTTTAGATGTATGGTCCTGAATGTTGCAAACATATATTTACTGAGATTAAAAAAAAACCTTTTGTGGGATAACTCATAAATCAGAGCAGTAACACTTCAATCATTATTGGCAACATTCTAACTATTTCACATAAAAGTATTTTACTAATTTACTTAAAAATGCAGGATTTAAGACTTTGAAGGCAGCAAAGTGGGTTTCTTTTTCCACCTCATGGAGCTGGAAGAAACAACATCTGAAATGTATTAACTTTATTGTCATGCTCAAGCAAAATTGTTTTAATGAGAAATATTTACATGAAACCCTTATAAATTTTGTACAGATGGTACAAGTATAGTGCTAGGGAGAAAAACTGTCTGAGTTGAAATTCTAGAAAAATGTCTGGATGTTTTTGATGCTGTCTCAGTGGATGAAAGAGAGACAAGGATGAAGGCAAACCAAGGAAACCACTCAACATTTCTTGAAATTTTTAAAAATTATCTCATACCAAATAAATATTAAAGAATTAAATAACAGCTAAGAACTTGTTGGGCAGCCAAAGACTTGAATATTCACTCCAACAGAAAATGTGATACAGTATTTAGACAATTAAGTTTTTTAGAAATTTGGCTTTATTACATGATGTTCTAACCAGTGTAAATTTTTCTTTGGTTTTAGAATAAGAATAATTTCAGTTATTAAAAAGGACAGATTTATTTGACAAATAGTAGGTAATAGAACATATAAAACCAAATATAGGAGACTATGATAGAGAAGCATGAGATAGAGAAATAAAAAAATTGAAGTGAAACAAGATGTTAAATCCAAGGAAAAACTATTAAATTGTCTAAGAAATTAAATGAAAATGTACTTACTTGATGACAGATCTGAAGAAAACAATAAACTTTTAATACCATGAATTGTGTGAATATGGCTAGTTGTTTTGAAAACCCCATAGATTGGGCTGAGTGTAGTGGCTCACATCTGTATCCTAATTCTCTGGGAGACCAACGCAGGAGGATCCTTGAGCTCAGGAGTGTGAGGCCGGCCTAAGCAAGAGTGAGACCCCCTCTCTACTAAAAACAAAAAAACTAGCAAGGCATTGAGCAAGACCCCGTCTCTACTATAAATAGAAAAACTAGCCAGGTGTGGTGAGTGCCTGTAGTCCTAGCTATCTGGGAGTCTGAGGCAGGAGGATTGCTTGAGCCCAGCAGTCTGAGATTGCTGTGAGGTAGGCTGATGCCATGGCACTCTAGCCTGGGAAACAGAGTGAGACTCTGTCTCAAAAACAAACAGACAAAAAAAACCCCCATAGATTAAATGTAAATAAAATTTCATAAGATTAAGTCAGATATTAATAATTAAATGTGAACGGTGAATAAATGATTTTCAAGGCTTAGGTGGTAATAGAAATAGTGGATATTAAAAAAACATAGTAGGGCTGGAAAAAAATGAATTCAATTGATACTAGTTCAGCAGCAGGTAATAGAAGATGTACCATGAGCAGTGTTTTGTTTGGGGAAGTCTGTATAATAAGACTTGGTTCACCCTTGTCTTTTAATTAAATAGGGACATTGAAAGAACTTCTTCTGTTAGGTTCAGACATTGCTTAGCTTGTGACAGATCCATTACATAAAAGATCAAACCAGTAATTTCTAACATTTAACAGATGACTTGGCAATTGTTAGAATGATTTGATGAATGATTAGCATTATAATTTACATTGCTTGGCTAGGCGCCTGTGGCTCAATCTGCTAAGGCGCCAGCCACGTACACCTAAGGTGGCGGGTTCGAATCCCCAGCCCGGGCCCACCAAACAACAATGATGGCTGCAACCAAAAAATGGCCGGGCGTTGTGGTGGGCGCCTGTAGTCCCAGCTACTTGGGAGGCGGAGGCAGGAGACTCGCTTGAGCCCAGGAGTTGGAGGTTGCTATGAGCTGTGATG